>ML779217.1:328077-363246 GCA_009831015.1 Picea engelmannii
AGGAAGATCCTTCTAGAAGCGGAAGCTTCTATTAGGTCTTCTTACATCCGCCTTATTCTATTTTATTGAAAGGTCTTATTAATATTGACCTTTATTACATCCGAATACATTGATCTACCTATGTGTGGGTTAGGATCTTAACAAACGTCCTAATGTTACGCAAAAGCTGCACCTGTTTGGATTCAAGCAAATCTGGAAGTAGCGACATCGCTCAAAGATAAGTCAGAGGTGTGTGGGATGATCCGTTCTCTTGCAAGATCGATATGCTAAATCATCTAAATAGGCCTCGACTATATGCTTGAGATCATGGAAATAAAAAGACATGGCTCGTTGAAAGGTTGCTCCAACATTTTTGAGACCAAAGGGCATCTTATGATACGCGAATGTACCCCATGGACAAATGAATGTCGTTTTGTGCTGGTCTTTGGGTTTGATTTGTATTTGATTATATCTTGAAAAACCATCCATGAAAGAGAAGGCCTCGCAACCTGCACATTCATCAATTATCTGGTCGATGAATGGTGTGGGAAAATTATCTTTTGGACATACCTTGTTCAAATCATGGAAGTTCGTACATTCACGAATCGTGCCCTGTTTCTTATTGACCAACAAAATATTTGACACCCATTGGGTCAAATGGATAGGATAGATAAAACTAGCTTTTACCAGTTTCTCAACTTCAACTTTACTGGCTGCTACTTTCCTGGGATTAAATGGATGAAACTTCTGCTGAATGGGCTTGGCATCTGGATAAGTTGTGATTTCATGTTCGACTATTTTTGGATCGATGCCTGACATTTCCTTGTAAAACCAGGCAAAAACATCACGGAATTCTTTAAATAGATCTGTGTAGATTTGAATCTCTCCGGGGGAACAATCAGCTCTGATGAAAACATTCTCCACGACGCCAGGGGTTCTGGAGATATTAATCGATATGGTTTCAGCGATAGTTGTCATATTACCCTCAGCATAAACCTCATGTATAGCTAAGGGATTAATAGGACAATACCTATCTCCAGTCATAGTCAAGGTGAATTCTCTAGCTTCATTTCTGCTTAACTCTGGGAGGAAGTCTGATCTATGATGGAGATTGTCCCAGGGTTTGTCCGGAATATTCATTGCTTCAATTACTACTTTGTCAGAGGGAAAGAATAAGTCTAACGAATTGGTGTCAGTGAGAGAACCTTGAACCCAAATAGGCTCTAGAGTCAGATCTAACTCTTGTGCAGAAGTTGGATTTGTGTCAGCCGAAGCTTGTTGGACTAAAGTGTACACTACTTCAACTGTAGACAAGGGCATGGACATGTCTGGGTGCCCCGTCCCTTCCATCATGGCCGATGGGGAAGGAAGTATCCACGGATTGTCGAAGTAAGTCGTATGAAACAACGAAACTTGGAAAATCTCAACCTTATGGTGGTCGGATATGAACTTGACATCGCCTTGAGGGGGCGGGTAATCAAAGGTACCTATCAAAGATGGGCACAAACCAACCCCTACATTGACTATTCCTGGTTGGGGATTATCAATCATCGGGACCACAGATAGCCCCAATGAAGGGTCATGTATGGATAAAGACAATTGATCAATGGTCACAATTCGGTCCTCGTGTGGAATCAACAAGACCCAAAAAACTGTAGCAACCACTGCTTGCATGGTGTAAGTCCAACTCCTTCCTAATAAGATATTGTAGTCCAGGGATGCGTCGACTACTTCTACCTTGACACACACGGTCTTCCCTCCTCACTACATGGGGAAAGAGGGAATGATACCATGTGGTCGGAACAAATGATCATCGAAAGAAGTGAGAAGAGTAGGTGACAGAGACAAAATGGGCTAGCCGATGGCCTTCCAACATGCCAATGACATAACGCATGTTGAGGCACCCTCACCAACCAATGTGTGGAAAATATTTCGAGGAAATTTTTTTGTGGGGTGAGCCACTATTATCTGAAACACTACATGGTAAGGCAGATGAGGTTTTAAGTTAGTTGTATCCAACATGATTGTACCTAGATTACAAGTCTCGGTAGATCCTAAAGCAACTAACAAAGATTTCCTCTAGGAAGGGTAGATTTGGAGGACCTCCAAATAGGACATCGCACAAGGGGTTTGAGACAAATCCTCCACCACAAAATAGTTCTAGGCGGCCCTTGCATTTAGGTTGTGAGAAACTTTTTTGAACATGCCTTTTGGGATGCGTGTCATTGTTTCGCCCAAAGTCTTCTCGATATGGAGAGGAAGAGATGGGAGTTCGACTTCTTTTGCCTTCTCAGAAGTGCTTGGTTTACTATAGTCATGTGCTCTAGTCGATATAAAAGAATCACCCTTCATCATATACACATTCGCGGATGCGGGATTGTTTGAAGACGGAGAGGGTCCTTGACTACCCCCTTCCGTGCTTGTAGAGTCTTGGGTTAGGTTTTTCCCATGTTGAAATGGATTGGATAACATGACAGGTTGTTGTTGTGTCACAAACATTTAGGCCTCTTGAAACCGAGGACATTGGTGGGTCGGGTGCTCTTCTGCACATAGGTTGAATGGATACCTCGCCTTCCATTTCTCAGTGTTTCCCATGTCGGCATTCTTAGTGGGTTTCTTATCTCCCTTACCCTTCTTTCGTTGTTTTTTCTTTCCTTCAGGCTATTGGGTGGCCTTTGGATTTGTCGATTGCACTATCTATACATCCGACGTTTTAGTAGGGGGAGCATCCAAAACAGTAGTTTGTCTTGCCACTGTGTGTTGTATAGACAATTGTTGCAATTGCTTTGTCAGTTACTCAGTGGGATTTGTTTGTGCTAAACCAACAATACCATCGGCATGTGGTCCATCTCTCTATCTGGTTTTATCAAGTATTGAGCGTGGTGCATATGACAAGATATCGTATAATAAACCAGACTAAGAATAGATTAGCTCAAGTTGTTGAGCACTCATGATGGCATCTTCTTCGGAAAACACTCCCGACATTGTGACGTCTTTGGATAACTGTGAGACCAAAGACTTAAGGAACCAATCGAGCAGGAATGCTGGTGGGACTGGCACCTTAATTAAACTCTTCTAGCATCTCCATTCTCATATGTGATCAGAGATATGGTATGCTTTTGTCTATGAAAAATTGGCCAACAATTCTCTACCAATATCGTATCTCATAGGGAATTGGAAATGGTTTAGGAAATCCATTTTCAATTCGTCGAAGGAAGAGTATCTTGAGCGGTCGAGCTCAATGTACCATTTCGCGGTACTCCCTATGAGAGTATGTTGAAACAATCGCAATTGTACAGAGTCATCTTTCAATGAGTTAGACAAGCACCAAAGATGTAAGGTGGTCACATGATCTCCTAGATCTTCGTTAGGCTTGGCATCGAACTTTGGTATGTCCGAAGGAAAATTCGTCGGCATAGGGGGCCAATGTGGATCATGATATATAGGGTCATTCAACAACCTTGTCAAGTCTGGCAAATGCAAGGTTGCCAGGAAAGGTAGTTTGGGTTGTTGGTGATAACCATGGAAAAAGGGACCTGGAGTTTGACTAGCACTAGGTTGCCAGGAAAAGTTCTGTTGCTGGCCTGGGTTCTGGTAAAAACCATGGCCATGACCAGCATATGGATTCTGCATGTGAGGAGACATCATCGATTGATTCCCAAAATAGGACGTAGATGGTTGGGCGTGAATTACATTCGGAGGACTTTGGGAAGGGTTGCCCCATGCTGATCACATGGGGTTAGGCATAGTACATTTTCCGGGGTTCCATTGGTTGTGAAATTAATTTCCCCAGATCGGAATTCCTGACGAGGGAATTGATCCCTACCAAGAATTCCAAGGCCCTGATGCAGAAGAAGTTCCTGGGTTTTCCCCCTGTGCAGGAATAGTACCCTGCATAGGAATAGGTTGTCTGTAACCAGGATTTCCCCCAGTCGGGAAAGAAACTGATGAGAGAATGTTGTTACCAAATGCACCGAACAAACAAAATAGTGTCAAACCTACTGACATATTATGAGAAGGTGGTCCTTGACTCCCTGCTCCAAATAAAATATGGTGTGTAGGTGGCCCGACAGATTGATGGTGGATGCCACCGAGCGAAGGGGACGAAGGAGGTATATGACCTCCCCCATAAGGGAAAGTGTTAAAAGGAGTTGAAGTTCCCCCCATGTGGCCTGCAGAGGAGCATTAGATCTCCCTACCCCTAGACCTAAAATATGTGAAGTGGAGTAGGAAAGTAAAGGACTTGTACCTGAGCTAGGCATCCCGTATGAGAACGGAGGGCCTGTCGCACTTGGTGTGAAAGGAGCTGTGGCTACAGCCATAAATGGGATTGGACCACTATTCGAGGTAGAGGCGGTCGAGACCATGGTGGGTTGGACCAATGATGGTGGGTTAGGAGGTGGAAACTCTCCTCTGGTGACAACCATAGTGGGAATTGAAGAATTCCCAGAAGAAGTGACAACATTTGTTTCCATTGCTATGTGTGACACTCTATGGCACTCGTAAGGGTGAATCGGTACGATGATGGGTGCCGAAAGATCAGTGGTTGGAGTTTTGGATGGACCAAGAGATTTCTCTCCAAAGTCTAAAATGGTTGTTTCCTCCTGATGTTGGTCGGGTACAATTCTTGTGGCTCGGTCGCTTCAAAAGACCCTTGTTGGTCTAGCTTTTGCCTTAGTGGTGGTGGAGGTGGCTCCAGTGTAACTGGTGATAGGCCCAGAAGCCTTCGTGACCGATGGAGCTCGTTATCCTCCACTGTGTGAGAATATCAAAGACACCCTAGGGCTTTCTATTCATTCAAAAAACAACACACACTAAAAAAGTCTCTCCAAGATAAAACAAGCAAACACTAAACTAGTTGGAAGAACAGTTACAACAACCAACACTAGAGAAAATTATCGGTGCAAGTGCAACTCGAACATGGAAGAACCCTCCGGGTATAATCTGCAAAGCATGGACCGATGTTTGTTATAGGTATCACGGTATACCCCCACAGTCACCTGTGCATGTCTCTAAAAAGATAGGCAACTAGGTTGCCAGCGCGCGAACAATCACCAAGCGGGTACAATCAAAAGTCGGGTAGACCACAATGAGCAAGGTATCGAGCCTGAAACCTATCAAGGGTATCGAAGGCAAGTGGTCTGAAATACAACTGAGGATATCAAATGGATTCGAGACCCACAAAGCTCCATGGAAAATGCAATCGACGGAATCCCAGGACAAGCCCTCTATATCTGTTCTCCACTATGATTGGTCCATCTTTGGAGGGGTTATCTCTGCTACCTTTCCACACACAACCTCGTGTTTAGCCCCTCTGTTAGAGGGGGGTCCCAAATAACTTTCATGATACTGGAATTTGAAACTCCCTAACTCAGACTCCAATGTTTGATTTAATGGCCTTGAAGAGTTTCCTCTCCAACCTAATTCAAGGCCCTAACTCTAAACTAGTTGGTTGACCCTACAAACATAAAAAGTCTAATGAATTTTAGATTTAGTGTTAATTTTTATGGCTTGTCTTAATTCAAAGGTTATGAAAGTGAAACTAGTGATGTTTGAAAGACGAAAGCAAAATAAACAGAAAGCTAGAAACAAAATACTTAACTCAAATCTTAAACAACTTTTCAAACTTAAAAAATTTCTAAGATCTTTGAACAACAAACTCAAAGCAGGATTTCACTCGACTATGAGCTACTTATGATATAAGTAAACCGTCAAGAACTTATGAAAGAAAAGACTTTTCCCTGGTTACTAATGCAAAACAACACTATTTAACCAAACAAAAAAAATAAAGTTTTTTTTATTTTATTTGAATGCTCACAAAGAAAAAAGGATAAATATCAACAAGTAAAAACAAAGAAAACTTCTAGCCTAAGCACATATCACAAAGAGTCACTTTAAAAATCAAACACAAGAAAATTAAAATTGGACTCTCACACTTGTCTAAAACCCCTAAAAAAGAAAATTTTGAGGAAAACTTCTTAATGAAAAAGAAAGTTATTGTTGTGATCAAACCTAAGTTATTGACTGCTATGACAGAGACCCAAAAACATGAAAGGTATAATTCTTGTCAAAGGAAAGGATGATTGCCTCACCTTCAACAAAAATTTTCTCCACAAGCACACTACTGACAGTTCAACAGCAAGCGTGTGCACGCAAGCAGTGTAAAGTCAGAGCGCGTGTACATGCGTGTTGGCCTTATACAGGCGGGGTGTATCTTTGAAACTCTGAGACAAATAAAAGGCCAAGCAATCTAGCCCAGGTAGAGACTACTAGTACTGAAAACCAAGATCTCTTGAAGACTCAGACACTTACTTTAACAGAAAAAAGAAAACAATTCAAGGAAAACTTCATAGAACAAACCAATATGAGGTGGAACCTAAGCTATAGACTGCAAACAACAAAGACTAGAAAGAGTTCCAGAAAACCCTTGAGAAGGACTATTTCTTATAGGGGAGAGGATGACTTCCTCTCTAAAAGAAATTTTTTGGAATCATACATGCGACTGACACTTCCTCAGCTAGCGTGTACACGCGGGCTGTAAGAAGGTAGGGCGTGGGTACATGCATGTAGACCTTATACAGGCCGTGTGTACCTCTGTGGGTCTTGGAAAAGAAAAAAATAATGCATTCAAGTAAATAAACAGAGATAAATGGTATGGAAGACCAGAATCTTTGTTAGCTCAGACTTTTGCAGAAACTTTAAAAACAAGGAATGAAACCAGTTTTTAAAAATACCCAAAAAATATTCCCAGAAACCCTAGAGATCCCTAGTATGGTCGCCAATTCTATTGTGGGTAGGAAATCCCTCCTACAGACTAGCACTAAAGGTTTTATCATGCATGCAAAAATGACCTAAATATTCTTACATTTTACCATCATCCCATGCCTAGACCCCCATTACTCATATGTAAATACAAGGCTCAAGAGATTAAGTTGACGTACCTTATTCTTCGTGTTTGATGTCTATCCCTTTTCGCGCTTGGTCATTCTTTGACTGCAACTCTCCTCCCAATGCTGACCTACATTCACTAAAGACAAACAAAAAAATCCACATGCATTTGATCTATGAACTAATGGGTTAGAGATTTAATCAATTAAATAATCAATATTCTAATAATGACAATCTCATATGGCAGGACGAGAAAAGCGATTATTTTATTAACTTCATAATGATACCTTACAATGATAAAGTCGGCTACTGCTCCTTGATCCTGGTCCTGGGCTCTTCTTCCACTGTCTTCCAACTTCTTTTCCCTATACTTATCTTTGCACAAGTATGGCTAAAGGTTGGGACAAGGAGAATGCTCAATCGGGTATAGTTTATTTACTATGATTCTCCTCCTCCAAATGGGACCCCTAACCCTTCTTTTATAGGCTAGAAGAAGCTAGGTATTTGGTCGAATGTCTGTCCATGCATGGCCAATAGGTTTAGTTAACTTACCCAAAGTTGTGTGTTCTGTCAACAACTTTCCCTTTTTTGTGCTTTTGTAAGTACATGCGGGTTGTCTTGGGTTAGCTAGCGTGTACACGCGTGCAGTAATGTAGTAGGGCGCGTGGGCCTTTATAAAAGTGGTTTTTAAGAAAAGTTTTTCAATAGTGTTTTGGCAAATAAGGAATCTAAGATGGCCTAATTCCAGGTAAGCATGTCTAGTGCAAATTAGGGTTATAACAGCTAGATCTTTTCCAAGAGGTGGGTGCCTCAAGGGGGGACGCACAGAAAAACTAGAACTCAGCCTTCGACCCTTCACATGTATCTCCCTGCCTTATGGTGTTAGGAACACTTGACTTGGAGGATTTAAAGTTCCCTATTTGACAACTTCTAAATGTTTGAATATGTGAGAACCAAATAACGAGGAGTTATTTGGATGCCTATCCCCGAGATCCTACCTAGACTAAAAAAATTCTTTTGGCACCTCCTGTGGAGGAAAACTTAGTGAGTTTTTTAGAAAAATTTTAGATGTGGTTGTTTGTGAGATTGGGGATGTGAACCAATCTCGTTCAAATTAAGTGGGAGTGGATAGTTGCTTCAAGAAAATGGTGGGGCATTTTGAATCCCTTTTGGGGGAAACTTACTTCAACCTCCACAATTCAAGATGAAACTATGTGAGTGAGTAGTGACTTTGTGTGTGAGCAAGTGATAAAATGTGTCAAATTTTTAATAAGTTAGGTGTCACCTTGCAACATGTGGACTTCATGTGTTCCTTACAAGTCTTGATTACCTATCTTACTAGATGCCATTGATACAACCTTGCGGAATTTTAAAGTCCCTAAAGAACTAGCATGTGGACATTTGGGTCCTTACCAATCCTTTAACTCCCTAATGTGATTTAATCTAAGAAAACTTCAAAAGACTATCCTAGATTGTGGACATGTGGGCATGTATGGGCCCGTTACAATAATCTTTAAACTCCCCTAGTGATGTAAACTAAGAAAGTATCTTCAAAATTATCCTATGTTTGCAACATGTGGGCATATATGGGCCCTTACAAATTTAAGATGTTTTGAAAAAAGAAACTAAAAGGAGTCCCAAGGGGGATGTTGTCCTCTCCTAAAGATTTTGTCTTTAAGGGAGATGAAATCTTCCCTCAATCATTTTTATGATTCTCAAGATCGCTCTATGGTGCGAGAAAAGAGCATACTCTACAATTGAAGTTTGATTTATGGTCCCAATGCAAGTGTTTATATATGTGATATTGAATGATTCCAACTTAACTTTTACAATCAAAGCAAACCATCCATGTGGAAAAATGAAAGCAAAAAGAGGAGAAATATGGATTTTAACCCCCTAAGTGTCTATGTTTTGACTAACCCTTCATGTGGAGAGGGAATCTAAGTGTGGTGAATATTACAAATTGCATAGAATCAATATTTAGAAGGCTATGGGCCTTCAAAAATCACGAAAAACCCTTACAATTTTAATTTTTGGACAGATGCGTGGGTCGCAGAGTAGACAGAGGCGCATGTGGCGTCAATGCATAGATAAACAATGACATGTTGGCGCAAGTGCATAGAATGCACTGCAAAACACAGTTCTTTTGGTGCATGTGCTCGGAAGATGCCCCTGTGGGCTGAAGAGCCCGCACACGTTCTGATACGCAGCTGGGGAATTTTTTTTGAATGGAATTCTCTTATCCCAACTCAGAATTTAGCTTTTTGCAGGCAGATTTGGGTTGGTTATGATCCCTGCAAGTTAAATAAATAAAAATTAAGTGCTCAAACAACCCAAATGGGGAAGAAATTGATACCTATCCCCAGTGGAGTCGCCAATCTGTTGTATCATTTTTGTCACCTGAATGAACAAAAGAGGGACACTTGCAAGTTCGGTTGGGTTAGTTGAACATGACATAATTTAGTGCAAGAGTTAGAAACATCAAGAACAAGAAATAAACAAACAACTAAGCTAACAACAATTAAAGAAACTAAACTAAAGTGCATAAGGGAATTATAGCCAAAATTGACCAAACAATTGACCAATATTCATGCCACCAATGGATAAATTGTATTAGTGGGCAAACACCAAAGAGAAAGGGAAAATTATGGGTCCCCTCTTCCTCCAAGGGAGGGCTCTTGAACCCCCAATGAGAGAAATCTTCTTACAAATAACAAACTAAAAGGAAATGGTGAAGAAATCCAAAGCTCATTCACTCAAGAGGTGATGCGAATAGCTCAATAAAACGATGTTTGTATGCTTCAATGAGGAAAGAGGTTCCTTGTAGGAGAATAGAGGCAACATAACAATACAAATAAATTATTGAAAATATAGTGCACCCATGGCCTCTTTTTATAGAAAATCTTTGGGGTATTATCCAACCGGTCTTTAGTGTGAACAAGGGGCCGTTTAGGGCACCTTTAGGTCTTTGACCAGTCCCCCACTCAGATTTGGGGGTCAAATCGACTTCGGAGTTGAACCAAAAGTGGGTGGGAGGTTGACCAGAATCATAAGTGCGTCGTTCTGAGGTGTGCGCAACTTTTTGTGTCCACAGTCGCGCATTGGGCGCATGTGCGTTTTTCTGGTGTTTTCCATTAATGCACATGCGAGCACTTCCTTGATATTCTGAGCACATGCTGCTTTTATAACCACTTGTATAGTTTGTGCCCTTTGGAAATGCATTTTTTAGGCCATGAGTGAACTAATGAGTTTTTTGACATGCTGGATTCCTGTAACTGTTTGCGGATGAAATTTCAGTGATAACACTCCCCTACGGGTCTGGGGGCTCATCCCCTCGGCTGGGGGGTCCGAGAGCAAGCGAGCTCCTGGCAGGGGTTCAGGGGTGAAGCCCCTAAAGGAAAAAATGCCTTGTAAATGTATATTGTAATTTCATAGTAAATCTAGACCGTTCATTATAAGGTCGGAGATCCGATGGTAGAAGTTATGTTAAGGTTTTTTTTCCCTAGAAGACAACCCTCTTTTATGAGGGAATTGTATTGCGGTTGTGTATCATTGTGAATATTATATTCTAAGAGAGGATAATGTGAGAGAAAGAAGAGGAAGTTATAACGAATGTGTTGTAGGTTGTATCCCTTCATTTTGTTGGATAATAAAAATGAAGAACCTGACAATTTTTCTAGTGGACGTAGGCCACACTGGGTGAACCACATATATCTATGTCTCTATTGTATTATGTATCTTCTGTGTTTTATTTCCGCATTTGTTTTATTTTATTGTTCTGTGACCCTGTTTTTCTAATATATAAACCTCCATAAATAACCATAGGTATAAACACGCATTAAATAAATGAAGAAAAATTGTAAATAATTATTATTTAAATCACATTAAATTTATTATTGTAGTATATTTTTAAGTTTCTAAAATAAATTATATTGACTTGACATATGGATGAAAAACACTATTTTTTTTTTAATTATATGTTATACAATATATGTGACGTTAATCATCATCATATTGGCTACCTAAAATTGCTTCAAAATCAAGTCATAACCACCATCAACTCAAGCGAGGATGGCGTAAAGATGCTCGGTCTTGGATAAACTATTGGGGAATCATGGAAGAAACCATTTTGCAGAATAAAGATACTATTAAAAAAAATGTCAAATCAAAATTTAAGGAAAAAATGTGGTGTGATAAAGAGTTAGAGGAAAAAAGAAAATTAAGCTATTATAAATATGTAATCAACCCTAATCTAGAAGATCAAATTTATCTATCTGTTTTGCCAAGTGTAAAGAAAAAAATAAGCATTGCTAGAACAAATTCTTACGAGCTCCATAGTGAAACTAGGCATTGGTCAATTCCTAAAACGCCATGGGATGAAAAAGTCTGTCACCTTTGTGATACTAAGAAGGTTGAAGATGAAAAGCACTTTCTCTTAGATTGTCGAGCCTATACCCATATTAGATCTCATTTTCAAAATATTGATCACACTACCAACCTTCCTAACCTCTTAACTCAACAAAAGTATGGTGATCTTGGAAAGCTTCTCTTAATGCTTTTCGAGCACAGAAACAAAATTCTAAAGAATCACAAGTAATCACTTACTGTCTTAAGGTCCCATAAACCAATTAGATCCTAGTGGACGTTCTTCTTCTTCTCCTTCTCCTTCATCATCATCATCATCACCACCACCACCACTCATCACTCGAAAACTAAATTTTGATATAAAATTTATTACTTTTAATCTTTATGTTTAAGGTGAATAAATTTAATTTATTTGAAATTGTTACAAAATAGCCGGACAACGGCACCTTCATAATAGCTTAAAAAGCTCAAAAGAAAATTGGGTAAAGGTGATGCCAGCAGCCCAAAGCTCTTCACATGATTGATGCGTTGAACATGTCACGGGTTTCCACTTATCTATAATATGAATAATAAAATAATTGAGAAGGCATCACGCTTTAGCACATTTAAATAAAACAACAGTTAAAATAGCATACTTGATTGTAGAATACTAAAGATTATTAAAATAAACAATAACAATATTATCAAATAATTTTTTCATGTATTTTATATTATAAAATTTGTATTATTTTTTAATATTTTTGTAAAGTATTATTAATTTGTAAAATTTCAAAAAGTATTGTTGGTGTAAATTTATCTATAGAATTTTAAAATTTATTAAGTTTTAAATTTTTACATTAATAAATATTTAATTTATTAAAATGAATTTATGTATAAATATATTAACAATAATCTAAAATAATAAATGGTAATAATGATAACATGGAAACATAATTTTATAAAGAAACCTTTCCCTTTACATATTGGCAATACTTTAGTGATAAAATCACTAAAATCAAGTTCTATGTTTGATCTCATTATTCTATAATCAAGTTTTATGTTTTAACTCATTATTCTAGAAGTAAAAAGTTTCAAAGCGTTGAAAGACAAGTATATTAAAATGCACACTATAACTCATCTTCCAAGTTGATGACAATATATATATTTATTGCATTACTAATTCATCATAGCTATAATCATTGTTTAAATTTCCTTAGTTTATAATCATTGTTTGTGTAGTACATTATATCATTCGTGTTCCTTAGTTCAATAATATTATATAATTTTTTAAATGGGGTTTCAAAACATTGAAAGACAAGTATATTAAAATGCACACTATAACTCATCTTCCAAGTTGATGACAATATATATTTATTGCATTACTAATCCATCATAGCTATAATCATTGTTTAAATTTCCATGTTTAGTACATTATATCATTCGAGTTCCTTAGTTCAATAATATTATATAATTTTTTAAATGGGGTTTAGTCCATTTCAAGGATCCTAGACCTAAGGATTAGGGTCATTAAGATTTTTATAATCTTATTATATTACTTCATTAGTGAGCATGCTTCTTGACTCGTGATATATACATAGATACACAAAATACCATAAAACTTTTATAGGGTAAGCATGTGGTGCCTCATAACACTATGTCATTGAAGCCAATATGAATTTCCAAGACCATTTGCTTAATGACTTTACAATATAATTCCTTACAAATATATCATCACTTAACTCATTAAGACTAATATTCATTTCTTAAAAAAAATAAATAAATTATAATAATTAACTATTCATTTCTATTTCTAGTATTTAGAATAAGAATAACCAACATATATTTACAATAAGAATAACCAACATATAATTTCAGGATGAATGCTCCATTTTATATTATAAAATCAGCACTTACAATAAGAATAACCAACCTATATTTACAATAAGAATACCCAACATATAATTTCAGAGGATGAATGATCCATTTTATATTATAAAATCAGCACTTACAATAAGAATAACCAACCTATATTTACAATAAGAATACCCAACATATAATTTCAGAGGATGAATGATCCATTTTATATTATAAAATCTATTTACATGCGTGTACTATCATTGCATTTAATTAAGCATGTCTGCTTATAGCAAGGGTATGAAGTGCCTTTTGAACATTTTAATATACTAGCATTTATATAATACTTAGATTCATTGCATTTAATTAAGCATGTTTGCTTATAGCAAGGGTATGAAGTGCCTTTTTAACATTTTAATATACTAGTATTTATATAATACTTAGATTCATAAACAACATGAAGTTATTTAAGATATTATTTAATCCTTATTACAATCCATGTACCTAATTTATCAAACATATTACAATCAACTTATGGAAACAAGTAATTGGTTGAGGTACTTATATAATACCTAGATTCATAAACAACAACATGAAGTTATTTAAGACATTATTCAATCCTTATTACAATTTATGTACCTAATTCATAAACATATTACAATCAACTTATGGAAACAAGTAATTGGTTGAGATATTTTATTGAATATGTTGCATGCACTTTCTTATACAACATATGGATTCAACCTTAATAATACAAGCATACTTATTTAACATACACATAATTAGATTGAATTCATGTTCGAACTCGAGATTAACATTAAAAATATTTAGCATACTAAGAATCTAATCACTTTCAAACAAAGGTTAGCATCTATTTCCCTTAATAACTATGAAGAAAAGATTTTCTGAAACCTTGATAAACAACTAGCATCTCTTAAAATACAATATGGGTTCTTGAGATATTTTATGAGATTTTCCAAATATATTTCTAGAGTCTTTGTACCAAAAATCATGCCTATCCACATTATATATATTATAAGAAAAAAAATACAATATGGGGTGTTGAGATATTTTATGATACTTTCCAAATATATCTCTATAGTCTTTGTACCAAAAATCATGCCTATCCACATTATATATATTATGAGAAAAAAATGAATATTTAAAGATATTCTTGTGCATTCCTCAATTTGACTAATTCTAAAATTATTTTAATAGATAATGAAAATCTCCAAAATTTTGATCTAGGACTTTTTTGTGGGTGTTTTCATCTCAATGTAAATCTTTCCTCTATCCAAAGTCACATTGATTTAAATCATATATTTTGAGAAAAAAAAGACATTTTAGGCATGTCTTTACATATACCTAAAATCACATGAAAATGTATTAAAGCATTGAAGGAAACACTTCGCATGAAACCTAATGTTACAACTATTTACTCATTAACACCTATAGGAATTTTATATAATTTTTTCATATTCCATAATGAATTTATATTCATCATATTAAATAAATATTTGATAACTAATGAGAAGAAGAGAAGAAACTTGTATTTTTCAAAAAGTGAGTTTTAAGGAAAATGATTCGGTTTGATTAGTACTTATATAATATTTAGATTCATAAACAACATGAAGTCATTTAATACATTATTCAATCCTTATTACAATCCATGTACCTAATTCATCAAACATATTACAATCAACTTATGGAAACAAGTAATTGGTTGAGGTATTTTATCGAATATGTTGCATGCACTTTCTTATATAGCTTATGGATTCAACCTTAATAATACAAGCATACTTATTTAGCATACACATAAGTAGATTGAATTCATGTTTGAACTTGATATTAACATTAAAAATATTTAGCATGTTAAGAATCTAATCACTCTCAAACAAAGGTTAGCATCTATTGCCCTTAATAACTATATATTTCCCTTAATAACTATGAGGAGAAGATTTTATGAAACCCTGATAAACAACTAGCATCTCTTAAAATACAATATGGGTTCTTGAGATATTTTATGAGATTTTTCAAATATATCTCTAGAGTCTTTGTACCAAAAATCATGCCTATCCATATTATATATATTATGAAAAACAAAATACAATATGAGTTCTTGAGATATTTTATGAGATTTTCCAAATAAATCTCTATAGTCTTTGTACCAAAAATCATGCCTATCCACATTATATATATATATTATAAGAAAAAAGTGAATATTTAAAGAGATTCTTATGCATTCCTGACTAATTCTAAAATTATGTTAATAGATATTTTTTTTTGGGTGTTCTCATCCCAATGTAAATCTTCCCTCTATCAAAAAAATCTTCCCTCTATCAAAAGTCACATTGATTTAAATCATATATTTTGAGAAAAAAAGACATTTTAGTCATGTCTTCACATGCATACCTAAAATCACATGAAAATTTATTGAAGCATTGTAGGAAACACTTGGCATGAAACTTAATGTTACAACTATTTACTCATTAACACCTATAGGAATTTCATATAATTTTCTCATATTTCATAATGAATTTATATTCATCATATGAAATAAATATTTGATAACTAATGAGAAGAAGAGAAGAAACTTGTATTTTTCAAAAGGTGAGTTCTAAGGAAACTGATTGGGTGTGATTAGTTTTCCTCCCAACCATAGGCTATCTTTTATGGATTCCACTCCCTTGCTAGATATCATACCACCAAGTTGAAAAATATAAGTTCATGTCTCTCCAATCACTCTTCCCCTTTTCAAAATATTCCAAGATCAGCCAAGAAATCCATTGTTGAGTTCTTGAATCAATCTTTTAGTGAAACTAGATTTGACATTCACTCTACTACCCCATAAAAGGAAAGAAGTCACTCATTTTGTTGCACTCTAGTACCTCAGTAATACTCTTTGATATGACCTGAAAGGAGGCATATATGAGGCTAAATGTATATGATATGATCCCAAGGGGGGAATATATGAGGTTAAATGCATATGTAATGGAGTAAATGTATATGTAATAGTGGCTAGACTACTAAAAGGGCCACATGTGAAAGGTGTGAATAGGTAGAATATAGAGGTAATGTAGTCATTATTGAGGAAACATGTGATATGGATGTATGAATGTATTGGGGTATTTGGGGGAGGTTATTCTAAATAAATATTTCATAACTGAGGATAAGACGAGAAGAAACTTATACTTTTCAAAAGGTGAGTTCCAAGGAAATTGACAGGTTATGAGTAGTTTTCCTGCCAACCATAGGTTATCTTGTATGGATTCCACTCCCTTGCTAGATATCAAACCACCAAGTTGAGGAATACAAGTTCATGGCTCTCCAATCACTCTTCGCCTCTTCAAAATATTCCAATATCAACCAAGAAATCCATTGTTGAGTTCTTGAATCAATCCTTTAGTGAAACTAGCTTTAACATTCACTATACTACCCCATAAAAGACAAGAAGGCACTCATTTTTTGCTCTCCAATACCTCTGTAATACTCTTTGATACGACCCCAAGGGGGGGGGATATACCCAGGGTTAAATGTATATGATATGACCCCAAGGGGGAAATATATGGGGTTAAATGTATATGTAATGGAGTAATTGTATATGTAATAGTAGCCAGCCTAATAAAAGGGAAACATGTACAATGTGTGAATAGGTAGATTATAGAGATCACGTAGTCATTATTGAGGAAAGATGTGATATGGATGTATGAATTTATTGGGGTATTTGGAGGAAGTTCTCCTATTATTTAATGAGTTATCGTCTATAGGTCCACTATAAAACCATGGACATGTCATTCTAGATAATGGTTGGAATTTATAGTGATTGCAATACCCCTAGTATCTTCATCATCTCACCCTAATTTATTTTACAAGCATAATTGTTTTTTGCAAAACCATGATTTTTTTCTACATCTTCCCAAAAGAAAGAATTCTTGACATTTTCATCAGTTTTATGAAATCTAGAGTGAGCCTCAGTAGGGGATAAATACAAACCCTCTAAGACCCTTTTCCTTAAAGAATTTGTTTTCACTTGAAAAATGCACCCTTTATACTTCAAGGTATCTAGTTGTCATGTATAACCCTTTAGGGGGTTGATATCTTCCTAAAGAATTGGATTATTTGAACCACTATGTCATTTTCTAGTCATTCTTGATGGACTTCATCTAGATAATCAATTATTGGTAAGAATAATGTTAATCCAAATGTTATGAACAAAAACCTTAAAATATCATAAGAAACTAGAGTACACACCATGTACACCAATGTGATCATGGAACATGCCTCCAATGCAGATAATAGAGAAGAGTAACACAATAAATCCTTAAATAATAGGAGAACCTCCTCCAAATACCCCAATGCTCCATGATGGAAACCATGGATCTCTAGATGCAATAAATCGACAATGTATATTTTTTAGTTGTTCGTGTTCTTCAATATGTTAATGGAGAGTGAAGTTCTAAAGAAAATCCATATAACTACATCCATAATGGATTCTCACACTAGTGGAGACACTATGTCAGTGATGAAGCATATGATTGGACTATTATGTGCACCCTATGACTCTAGTAGAAAATAATATAGGAGATAAAATGCCCAACATATAAGATCTCAATTATCTAGTAGTCAATTGGGGATGGAATTGAGGTATGGGAAAATGTTGATAGGGAAAAAGTATCTTACAATTGCATTTATTTACAATGGAATCCCTCAATTATGCTTGTAGATTTCAATTTACAGCATTCGAACAACAATTGATTATAGCCAACAATTCAATGCAACATTTTTAATTCTCCTTTATTCATTCAAACCAAAAATAAAGTAGGAATACAATGTACACATAGTACACACACAACCATTAAACATCATAAAACAATAGAGATTTTTTTACCCTAGAAACCCAAATGGGAAAACCATCTTTGAATGTTTTCTCAACTTTGATTTCAGAAATCTCTAGTACAATATAGTTCATGGTTCCATGACCATTCAACAATTCACACAAATCCTTCTCCTTTGCATCCTCTCCTCCTAGCCCCAAAAAAACCCTTTGAGATTGAAATTACCAAAATAAATAGGGAGAGTTGGAGTAATGGGAAGGCCAACATGTATGAATTTTATTTCCCATTCCTTACTCTTTTCTCTCATATTTTATTTTTTATTTTAATTAATTCATGTTTTTTTTCCACTTTACTTTGCATTGTCTTTTACATAGTTACTAACATTATTCAATCAACGAATTACACGTGTGGGTACGAAGCCTTACATCCATTCACTTGTTCAGATCCATTTAAGTCACTTCTCGATGAAAATTGGACTCGCCTTTCATGCATTTATCGTATTGCAGGTGGTTTTGGGCTTGGATTAAAGATATAGATTGGAATAGGACACCCTATAAAAATGAGGTAATTCCTATGATCAACTTTCTCTATTTGGAAGGAATTCATTGTAAAACTTAGGGGGAATTTATTTGTTTTTCCTTGTTGTTGAGTTTGATGGTGAATTTCATTGCTAGTGGATACAAGACATGGGAGTTCATAGTCATATGGGAAACTACTCCTATTGTGAGATCCTGGATATCAACAATTTTCTTCACATACATGAGGACCTAATTACTAATAATGGGACCTCCATACTTCTCATAACTAGGGATGTTCAAGAAGATAATTCATATATAGGTTATGGAGTTGTAATGGATACTTTGGCACAAAAAAATTAAAAAATGATTCTCTCAAAGAAGAATGCTTGGCTTTAAGATGGGTGATCACAATCATGCCTTAAAAATGTTAAGGATACCAAATGTTAAGATCCAATGCCTTAAAAAATGACAAAAATTCAATGAATACAGTCCACTTCGAGGGGGAAACCTCCTTTTACAGTATATCCAATTCAGAATATAATATGAGATGAGATAAGATGATCTTAATACTAGGTATCCTTGGTATATATATAGGAGACAAATGGTACAATTATAATGAAAGGGTACCATGAAGGGTTCTAGCCGACATACACTTATAATACTATAAATGTAATAATTCAATATCTAGGGCCTAATAAGGGGTTTAACACATAAAATGGGGCTTTTTCTAGGTCTTAAAAATTCCTAGGAATGCTTTATCTATTACCTCAAATTTCATGATGTTTGTGGGTTCCATGCCTCTAGAAAACAAAGAATAGGACTTTGTTCAACAAGCACTAGTAGATGTGGATAAGCTTGGGGACACTCAGGATCCTCAACACTGTTCATAAGAAAATGAGGAAGCAAATAATATGCATGTTTTAAAATAATATAGGTTGTTATGTATTGCAAAACATATACAATATTAGGCCTCTTTTATATAATATATACAAGTAAAAACAATGAATCATCTATGAAGGATAATATTTCTTATTTGAAAGACATGAAACAAGTTTTTGAAAGCACCCTTGAGGGGAAATATGAGGACAAGTCTGATGGTTCAAGGTTATACTGTTGATATTTAGCAAGCTCCCCTAATCCATTCATTCTCTAAGTAGGGATCCATAGCATATATGAAAGTATGAATAATATCCATGGTCACTGTGTATTCCTCATCACCATGCCTTCTACTTTTATATATCACATGGATCCACTGTTTATTTCTCATGGTCATGGAAATTAGTCATACTTTCATATGTTCTATGGATCTATAGTGTACTTGATTTGGCAGGCATGCTTACATTACTCATGAGCATGGGTATGCTCGACTTGGGAAGAGAATAATCTTACTTGATTTTTGATGATGGTTTATGTTTTTGGATTAGTTGTTTAGGAACCTTCATGAGTTTACTTTGTTGCATCCTTGCATATCAGAGTTATAATGTATTTCAGACATCATTTTTCCCTTTTGACCTCACACATTAGGGGGAATATGTTATAGCACAAATCACCAGACCTATGCATTTGTGACATGGATTTACCCTTTTCCCTAGCTTGATAAGAACAATCCTACCTTTCTTCATCAAAGTTATCTAAAAAATTGGACTTTTGTTGATATCTGTGGGTCTCCTTTATGCAACATGCAAACATCCGCACTTTGCAATATTATAGCCCACAGATGCCCTAAAAAATTATGAAAAATAAAATATTTCCACAATTTTGGGCGATTTTATCGGTTGGGATCGTTTCCCAATGTCCCTGATCTCATACTAAACAAATTTCAACCTCCGCAACCTCTTTGGGATGGTATAAAAACACCATTGAGGGAAAAGATGAGGACAATTTTGATGGTGCAAGGTTATGTTGTTGAGATTTAGCAATCTCCCCTAATCCCTTCATTCTTAGAGTAGGGATTAGGGGAACCCACAAGCTCCCCTAATCCCTTCATTGCGTATTCCTCATGGGCATGTTTGCTACTTTTATATATCACATGGATCCACTATGTATTGTTCGTTTCCATGGACATTAGTCATACTTTCATATATTCCATGGATCTGCAGTGTACTTGATTTAGAAGTCATGCTTACATTACTCATGAGCATGGGTATGCCCGACTTGGGAAGAGAATAATCTTACTTGATTTTGGATGTCATTTTTTGTTTTTGGATCAATTGTTCGGGAATCTTCATGAGTTTACTTCGTTGCATCATTTCCTCTCATATAATATATAATGTATTTCGACCATTATTTTTCCTTTTTGACCTCACACATTAGGGGGCATCTGTTATAGCACAAATTGCCACACCTATGCATTTGTGACATGGATTTACCCTTTTCCCTAGCTTTCTAAGAAAAATCCCAACTTTCCTCATCCAAGTCATCTAAAAAACAAGACTTTTGTTGATATCTGTGGGTCTCCTTTATGAAAAACACGAACATTCACGCCTTTCAAGATTACATCCCATGGTGCCCTAAAAAATTATGAAAAATAAAATATTTCCACAATTTCAGGTGGGTTTTTCGATTGGGATTGTTTCCCAACGTCCCTGAGCTTGTACTAAATGGATTTAAACCTCCCCAACCTCTTTGGGATGGTATAAAAGAACCATTAGGGAAAATATGAGGACAAGTATGATGGTGCAAGGTTATGTTATTGAGATTTATCAAGCTCCCCTAATCCTTTCATTCTCTTACTAGAAGCCTAACCTAGAAATCCCTTTTCTAGTGTTCCTTCCTCTCATATATATCCAAAAGGTGTGTTCATATCCTTATCGATTTATCTGAGGAAGATCCTTGCCACTGAGTTTATGCTCGAAGGACTTGTGGAAGAACCTAGGAAGTTGGCTCCAAAGTAGTGCCAAAAGTTGAACGAGGTTGTAACCAACTTTCTATACTGTTAACAATAGAAGAGTTCTCTTTCCCTCCTATATTATGTTCATTGCAATGTTATATGTTTATTTTGTTCATATATGATTTGATTTATACACTTGATATATTCTAGTTGAACCTATAACTACTGTTAGTAACATTTTTCATCCGAGGCACAAGAGTATTCAGGATTGCAAATGGCACGAGTGCTGGGCGCAACTCATAGAAAAAATATATTTCGGGCTTAAATCAAGCGAGCAAGAACTTCATTCTTCTACGGAAAGAATTCATCGACAGAGCAGAGCAGCGATTGATGGGTTTTTGCAACTAACCGAGTCGCGCTAAGTATGGCGCAAAAGGGTTTTCAAGGGGCGTAAATCACGATCAGTACAAGCGCAATAGTTATTTCTCGAACTCGGGGTTCGTAAGGTTGGAGGGCGGACTATGTCTTTTAGTTGTGCGAGATTGTGAGTTACGAAAAGTGCCCAGAGGGGGTCAACCTTCGTTGACCATTTCATCTCGGGACTTTGCGGGGGGAGAATGCCAAAGTTCGATACTCCAGCTCGTGAAGCCGCGAGTTGCGAGAGGCGTTAATACTTGGGCTCTAGACGACAGTTACACATAGAGAGCGCTGACCAGAAAGGAGGCCCGACCCGTATCGACATCTTGGGGATCAGGAGTTTAGAAAAGGGAGCCGAGGGTCTTTGACCCACGAAATCATGAATCGTGAAAGGGAAATAACTTTTAAAGTTGGGCCCACAGTATCAAGGGGCAGTCTCAGCCTTCCATTTGAAGCGGACACCTGGCGCGTGATCAGGCTCCCCGCCTTTTCGCCCATCGCAGTTTCGAAGCACCAAAAAAATAGCTCCATCATATCCCAATACGTGAAGTAGCGAGAGCATTCAGGACCTGGGGCCCACAACAATGTTGGGTGAATTTAGGACCGTCGGATTTAGAGGGGCACGTGGCTCCATATTAAGCCGCCTCGGCGTTTCACTCATCGTGATTTCAAGAAGCAAGGACTAGCTCCTTCCCATTTGCGAACGCCGAGGGTGCCTTGGGGTTAAGCACGTGGTCACAGCCCATGGTCACTGTGAAAGAAAAGAGATTCTCAGGAAGGGCCGAAGGCATTGTATATGTTCACAAAATGAATTACCATGATCTCCAAGTGCCATTTGATCTGACCTCGATCCTGGTTTTCGCTTGGAGTAAATGAAGGCAAGAAAGGGTGGTTGAAACCTCTCCTCATTCATTAAATGAGAGGAATGGAGGGCCTGGAAAGAGGACTGCTTGAGAGGGTCCTGTGTACCCATTTTTCCAGAGAAGCCATGCCAGGTTCTCGACTAGCCAGAGGAGGTCTACACACGCTAACTCGGCATTTACTGGTTCAGCTACTCCTCACCTACAAAGTCCATGCAAAGTTAAGGAGACGTCTGACGAAAGAATTCCGCCCGAAGATTGATTGAAGAGACACTACGCCTTGAAGGGAGAGCACGCCTCTGTTGAGAAAATCTGCCCAAGTATATGTACTCAGTTTTTTCATTTTGGAAGGTATCGATGGTAGAGCGAAGCTCCCGATTGTAAAGGATTTAGCAAACACCCTAGTTCCCCAGTTATGCATATGTATGTAAGATTTATTGTTTAATGAAAGGAAATTTCCTTTTTCCATCTAGTTTTCATCTTATACTAACAGAGTTCGTGATCGACTGATTCGCATGAATTATGGCAATTATGTTGTGATAAAGGATTTATTGTAGAATTATTGTATTCTCTGGTTTTTTGCGTTTGAATGTAAGAAGATCTTGCATTTAGATGTCTTCTTCTACAGTCTGTTAGGAACCCAATGTTTACGACAGACCTTTGCATCCCTCTGATACAAGTCTTCCCCCTACTCACCCTTACTACAACTCATTGTCTGAAGTTATCTAAGACCTCAGTTGCCCACGCATGCCTGGACTAGTTTCAGAATTAGAACCACATCGTTTTGAGTTAACTTTCATTCAATCACCCCATTAAAACAAATCGTGACATAAACTGATGGGCGTCGGGCTCTGCTCCTGCTGCAATCCAGGGGTGACTTCCGACGCTAACATTTCTGGCGCCGTTGTCGGGGACGAAGTTGAAAATTTTCCCCGGGATTGAACGACATTGAGCCTCTGATTCTGAAGGTGCATCGAGTATCAGAGCCTTTGAAGATTGCTACTATGCACCTGGCAACTCCATTGTGACAAATCCACTGGGGAGAACCTGCCGAGTTAATTGTGGCTTTCCAAGGTAGACACACGCGGTCTCATCCACAGCTGCCTCTAGCTACACCTGAAACTGATCCAAAGGTGGTTCTCAGAAAAGGAAAGGCCCTTGAAGAAGAAGCTTCCAACGCCAAAACAGGTAATCCACCATCCCCTTCTGTAAGAACTCCATTCTCTCCTCCTCAGTTTCTTAATAGACCTTCTTCAGAGGTTTCCCATTTCCTGAATTTTGGGAGTGTTCCTGTTGAGTTTTCCCCTCATGGTCTGGGATTGGAGGGAGATATCCTTGTCACTCCCCTCTCCTCTGAAGTTGTACCTTGGTGAAGGCCCAGGACTGCATAAGATTTCCCCACTCCTGCACAAAGAGGAGCACCTGCTGACTTGAGCTCATTAGCCTTCTCCTTAAATCCCCTCTTGTTTCCCACTCCACTTTGAGACTCATTCCCAGTAACCCCTTCGCGAACTCCTTCTCCTCCAAGATCTCCTCCACCTAATATTCCTATGGATGGTGCTAATCCCCCTCTGAATAGAATGGACTCCATAGTCGCTGCTAGATATGCTCCCTTAGTCCTACCCCATCCTACGAATCCTCTCCCCGCTGGAGACTACTTGATGTATATGCCCAAGTTTACTGGGGAAGGAGACATAACTGCGGAGGAGCACCTGGATGCTTTCTACAGTTATGCAGACAACCTCAACATTGAAAATGAAGATGTTTGGATGAGAGTCTTCGTCCAGAGCCTGGATGGCGAGGTGAGGAAATGGTTTAGAGGATTGGACCTCAGATTAATTGCTGGGATCGAAGCCCTGGATAGTGCTTTCCTGAGGCAGTGGGGTGACAGGAAAGATTTCATGTATTACATGACAGAGTTCGGATCTTTGAAGAAGATGGATGGATATTATGTCTCCGACTTCTCCAAAAGATTCAATAAGATGTATAACAAGATCCCCGCCGAAATAAAGCCTTCAAAAGCCTCGGCCAAGATTTCTTATGCCAGTGCGTTTGGACCCGATTTCTGTCTCTTATTGAGGGAACGAAGAGCCACCTCCTTAGACCAAATGCAAGATGTGGCCACAAAAGTGGAATCCAATGTATTAGCAGCTGATAGACTGAGGAACAAGGCTGACGCAGACAGAAGAAAGGGAAGATCCGAAACCTCAACTTCTAGCCCATCGATGCCCCACTCTCAAGTGGATGAACTAACCAAGATGGTGAAGTCTCTGTCCGCAGATATGGAGAGGATAAAGGTGGAAGGGAGGCAAGCATACAAGGGCCCTCAGAGCGTCGAAAACAAAGGAGGTTTCAGGAGGCCAAACAATATCACTTCCCCGACTGTGCAAAGGGAGAGGGGAAAAGACAGAGAAGACCAGAAGATTCGGGCCCCCTTCCAAAACAATTTTATGGTCGACGAAGAAGAAGGGGAATCAGGTGAGCTTGATCCTGAAATCCATTACTTCGGAGAAAATCCTCCTTTTCCTCATCTAACTCAATCATCATATGAGGAGTCTCTCATGAACAGTCAGCTAAATGAACTGAGCAAGGAAAACAAGACTAGTGGCCGCCAAGGCAGATATGACCTGAGGTCCCAGAAGAAGGCAGTAACACCTGATGTTCCTGAGCAGTCCACTAGAACAGAGAAGCCTGCTAATGAAGTAGTGGACAGTCACAGAGGTAAGAAGACCCCACCCCTATCTCCCATAGTTCAAATTCATGTTCCCGAAATAAGAGAAATTCCGAAGCTTACATCTCCTTTTAATTTCGAGCATAAAATTCAAAGGATCAGAATCCTTGTGCCCCTAACCGAGTTGATTAAGCATGAAGGGTTCAAGAAGCGCTTCTCTGAGATTTTACAGTCTGAGGTCTCAAGCCTTCCCACAGACTCCATCAATTTGCAAGATGAAAAGCCTGTAGTTATTCTAGGTCCTATGGTAGAAGACAGGAATGACTCATCCCCTCCCTTCTACACTTCCTTGAACATACATGACAAGGTACTACACAACTGCTTGATGGATTCAGGGGCTTCTCACAACCTCATGCCCAAAACTTTCATGGAAGAGTTAGGGCTAGAAGTCACCCAAGCCTATCATGACCTCTATTCCTTCAACTCTAGGAAAGTTCAATGTCTCGCGGTTATCAAAGACCTGGTCGTGACCTTGTTTCGGTTGCCCATGAAAAGTGTGGTCATGGATATTGTAGTGGCTGATGTCCCCCCCAAGTTCAGTATGTTATTATCAAGATCTTGGATAAAAAGACTGGGGGAACTTTGCAGATGGACCTCACATATGCTACTATCCCAGTATTTGGAGGAGAACATAGGAAGCTATATAGGGAAGCCCAGTTGGGCTATATAATTAGTGATGAAGCCAATCCTACCAACCATCCTATTTTTTCCTTAGACACTGATTTAGGTTCCATTTTACTACAACTCACTCACACTCCTAAGCCCCCTCTTAAACTCAGAGAGCAGCCCACTACTCCTCATGAGTTTCCTCCCTCCATCATTCCCGTCTGGAAAATGTTTTTTGACGGAGCCTGTTCCAGGGAAGGCGCTGGCGCTGGGGTGTTTTTTATGTCCCCTTCTCAGGAAACCATGTCCCTGTCATATAAGCTGGAATTTGAAACCACCAACAATGTGGCAGAGTATGAAGCCCTTGTTCTAGGATTGAGAGCTACAAGGGAAATGGTAATTCAGGAGGTAGCAGTGTTCAGAGATGCAGAGTTGGTGGTCCAACAGATCAGAAACGCTTATCAGGATAAGCACCCTTGACTCATAAATTATAGAAATGAAGTATGGGACCTAATTGAAAATTTATTCTCAGCCTTCAACATCTCTTTTATTCCAAGGGAGGATAATGCTGTGGTCGATTCTTTAGCCATTTCAGCTAGCAAGTTCAAGGTCCCTCAGCCGCCTATGGCCAAATATGATGTTGAGATAAAATATAGGCCCTCTGTACCAGACAATGTCAAGCATTGGAAGGTATTCGAGGATGATCTGGAAATCGAGAAGTTTCTCCAATCTGTTGATGAATTTTTTGCATTGCACATTGATCAGGATCCTGATACAGAAGATAACCCTCACCCCGAGGTGTTTTTAAATAAAATTGCTAACCACCAGATTATTCAGTTGCCTAACAATCACATTCTGAGGGGACTTATTCCTTTAGAAATATTGTTCGATGGGAATGATGTGGCAGTGAAGGGTAGAGTTTTAGGTGAAGGCGCTGACACAGTTGAGTGCAACATTGGCACACCGGAGGAGCCTAAGTTTGTCAAGTTGTCAAGAAGTTTGACCACAAAACAGAGGGTCGAATATACTGAGTTGCTGAAAGAATTTGCTGATGTGTTTGCATGGACTTACGAAGACCTCAAGACATATGACACATCCGTCATTGAACATAAGATCCCATTGAAGGAAGAGGCTAAGCCATTTAGGTAGAAGCTAAGACAGATAAATCCCATGTTGCTGCCTGTCATGGAGAAAGAAGTAAAGAAGTTGTTGGAGGCCCAGATCATCGTCCCCTTGAGATATTCCGAATGGGTGGCCAATTTGGTTCCGGTAAGGAATAAAAGTGGAGAAATTAGGCTTTGTGTCGACTTTAGGAACCTAAACAGGATCTCAAAGAAAGACAATTATCCCCTGCCCAACATGGAACACATATTGCAGAGGGTAACCGGTGCATCTAGGATTTCCATGATCGATGGTTTTTCTGGTTATAATCAGATATCAGTCATGCCCAAGGACAGAGAAAAAATGACCTTCACCACTCCTTGGGGCACATTCATGTATGCCAAAATTCCATTTGGACTAATGAATGCAGTAGCGACATTTCAGCGAGCCATGGACATAGCCTTCATCAAGGAGAAATATAGGTTTGTGGTGATCTATCTGGATGATCTAACAGTTTTCTCCAGGTCTGACAAAGAGCATCGCTGTCACCTGAGAAAGGTTTTTTCGAAGTGTCGGAGGTTTGGCCTTTCCCTAAATCCCAAGAAATCTTTATTTTCTATGGAGGAGGGGAAGTTGTTAGTCCATATAGTATCAGTGGAAGGAGTGAGGATTGATCCTAGTAGAGTGGAGGCAATTCAGACCCTGTCACTTCCTAGATCTAAGAAGGAAGTTCAGGCCTTTCTGAGGAGATTCATCTTGAATTTTGCTGAGCTGGTGAAACACATCACAACCATGCTCAAGAAGGGAAATGAAGTGAAATGGACCACTGAACCCAGGGAATCTTTTGTCCAAATAAAAAAATCATTGACTGAATCACCTGTGATGATTAGTCCTGACTATTCTAAAGATTTCCTAATCTTCTCTTTCGCTTCTTTTGATACAGTAGCGGCGGTCTTGTTGCAAAGAAATGAGGAAGGGCGAGAGCAGCCCATTGCTTTCTTCAGCAAGGCGTTAATAGATGCAGAGGTCAGGTATGAAATCATGGAGAAACATGCTTATGCCTTAGTAAAATCTCTCAAATATTTCAGGGTTTATGTCCTGCACTCAAAGGTGATTGCATACGTTCCTTTAGCCTCTGTGAAGGACATCCTTGTACAACCCGACATTGATGGGAAGAGGAGTAAATGGATAGCCAAGACCCTGGAATTTGACCTAGAAATAAGGCCTACCAAATTGATCAAAGGTCAAGGCTTAGCCAAGTTGCTGGCTGAAGCCAATTGCCAAGATTTGGGGGTAAGTTTTATCAACGAATGCTCAGGAATCTAGTAGGTTCAACTGTCTGAAAGAGACCCTCAAAGGGAGCCCCCATTGGCCCAGTGTCCTTAGTATAAGGATGTCATATACTTCCTGCAGGAGTGGTATCCTCCAGATGGCATTTCGAGAAACAAAGCAAGAGCTCTGAAACTCAAGGCAGTCAAATATTGCCTTATTGATCAAATCTTATACTGGAAAGACCCCCTGGGGGTACTGTTAAAATGCATGGATCCACAAGAGGCCGACAGGATCATGTTTGAATTTCACAGTGGCCTATGTGGAGGGCACCACTTCTAGAAGGCCACAACCCACAAAATCCTCAGGGCTGGATACTACTGGCCCACCTTGTTCGCTGATGTCCATAAAAGAGTTAGAGCTTGTATTACATGCCAGAGATTTCCAGGAAAGCAACAGCTCAAGTCTTTGCCTTTACAGCCTGTGGTTGTTTCGGGACCCTTCCAGCAATGGGGCCTAGATTTTATTGGAGAAATCCACCCTTCTTTCAGTGGGAAACACAGATGGATCCTGACTTCCACAGACTTCTTTACCAAATGGATTGAAGCTATCCCCACCAGGAGTGCTTCCCACAAGGTAATTATTGGATTCCTGGAAGACCTCATCACAAGATTTGGTTTCCCAAGAAAGATCGTTACAGATAATGCAACGTCATTCAAGGCTGAACCGTTGGTTAAGTTCTGTGAGCAATTCAGAATCAAGCTGATTCACTCCACTCCGTACTATCCCCAGGGAAATGGTTTAGCAGAATCCTCCAATAAAAGTCTCATAAGGATCATCAAAAGATTATTGGAGGACAACAAAAAGGCTTGGAATTCAAATATGAAATTCGCTCTAGAGGATGATCAGGTGACTACAAAGAGATCTATAGGCATCTCCCCTTTCCAGTTAGTATATGGAGCAGAAGCTGTCTTCCCTTCTCAGCTGGCCATTCCCGTAGTGAAATTCTTCCAGGATTATCAAGAAGAGCCTAATGAAATGGTGAGAAGGATTCACCAACTGGTAGAAGTCCAGCGGGTCAGAGAGCAGGTCATGATCAGAGTTCAAGACCAACAACAAAGGATCAAGTAGGTTTTTGATGAGAAAGCCATGAAGGAGGAGTTCTAGGTAGGAGACCTGGTGCTGAAATGGGACGATCCTAAACAAGATAAGGGTAAGCATGGAAAATTTGAAGCCCTGTGGATCGAGCCTTTCAGAATCTCTGAGGTTTTCTCAAATAACACGTACAGGTTGCAAGATTTGGAAGGCGAAGAAGTTTTCAGTAGCCTAGTAAATGGGCATTTTCTTAAAAAATGTTTTGTCTGAGCCTTCAATGGCTCCTATGTTCTGTAAATATTGTCTTTTCTGTTCTTCGTTTTTACTTTTATTGTTTCAGCTTAGTAAATGACTCCATAGCCCAACAACAAGGCACTGGAACTGCAAAATGAGTCCTTAGAGCATCATAGGGATGACTCTATCCCCCATGGAGCCTAATGTTAGGAACATTTTTCATCCGAGGCACAAGAGTATTCAGGATTGCAAATGGCACGAGGAGTGTTGGGCACAACTCACAGAAGAAATCTATTCCGGGCTTAAATCAAGCGAGCGGGTACTTCATTCTTCTACGACAAGAGTTCATCGACAGAGCAGAGCAGCGGTTGATAGGTTGTTGCAGCTAACCAAGTCACGCTAAGTATGGCACAAAAATGTTTTCAAGGGGCATAAATCGCGATCAGTACAAGCGCAGTAGTTATTTCTCGAACTCAGGGTTTGTAAGTTTGGAGGGCAGACTATGTCTTTTAGTTGCGCGAGATTGCAAGTTATGAAAAGTGCCCAGAGGGGGTCAACCTTCGTTGACCATCGCATCTCGGGACTTCGCAGGGGTAGAATTCCAAAGTTCAATACTCCAGCTCGTGAATCCGTGAGTTGCGAGAGGCGTTAGTACTTGGTCTCTAGCCGATGGTTACACGCAGAGAACGCTGACCAGAAAGGAGGCCCAACCCATATCGCCATCTCGAGGATCGAGAGTTTAGAAAATGGAGCCGAGGGTCTTTGACCCACGAAATTTTGAATCGCAAAAGGGAAATAACTTTTAAAGTTGGTCCCACAGTATCAGGGGGCAGTCTCAGCCATCCATTTGAAGTGGACACCTGGCACGCGATCAGGCTCCCCGCCTTTTCTCCCATCGCAGTTTCGAAGCACCAAAATAAAAGCTCCATCATATCTCGATATGCGAAGTAGCGAGAGCATTCAGGACCTGGGGCCCACAGTAGCATTGGGTGAATTTAGGATTGTCGGATTTAGAGGGGCGCATGGCACCAGATTAAGCCACCTCGGCGTTTTTCTCATTGTGATTTCAAGAAGCAAGGACTAGCTCCTTCCCATTTGCGAACGCCGAGGGTGCCTTGGGGTTAAGAACATGGTCACAGCCCGTGGTCACTGTGAAAGAAAAGAGATGCTCAGGAAGGGCCGAAGGTGTAGTATATGTTCACAGAAGGAATTACTGTGATCTCCAAGTGCCATTTGATCTGACCTCGGTCCTGGTTTTCGCTTGGAGTAAATGAAGGTGAGAAAGGGTGGTTGAAACCTCTCCTCGTTCATTAAATGCGAGGAATGGAGGGTCTAGCAAGCAAACTTCTCGAGAGGGTCCTGTGTAGCCATTTTTCTAGAGAAGCCATGTCGGGTTCTCGACTAGCCAGAGGAGGTCTGCACATGCTAACTCAGCATTTACTGGTTCAACTACTCCTCATCTGCAAAGGCCATGCGAAGTTAAGGAGACATCTTATGAAATACTTCCGCCCAAAGATTGATTGAAGAGACGCTACGCCTTGAAGGGAGAGCGCGCCTCTGTTGAGCAAATCTACCCAAGTATATGTACTCAGTTTTTGCATTTTGGAAGGTATCGATGGTAGAGTGAACCTCCCGATTTTAAAGGTTTTAGCAAACACCCTAGTTCCCCGATTATGCATATGTATGTAAGATTTCTTGTTTAATGAAAGGCAGTTTCCTTATTCCATCTAGTTTTCATCTTATACTAAGAGAGTTCATGATCGACTGATTCGCACGAATTATGGCAATTATGTTGTGATAAAGGATTTATTGTGGCATTATTGTATTCTCTGGTTTTTTGCGTTTGAATGTAAGAAGATCTTGCGTTTAGATGTCTTCTTCTACAGTCTGTTAGGAACTTGATGTTTATGACAGACCTTTGCATCCCTCTGATACAAGTCTTCCCCCTACTCACCCTTACTACAACTCACTGTCTGAATTTATCTAAGACCTCACTTGCCCACACATGTCTGGCCTAGTTTTGGAGTTAGAACCACATCGTTTTGAGTTAACTTCCATTCGATCACCCCATTAAAAAAAATCGTGACATAAACTAATGGGCGTCGAGATCTGCTCCTGTTGCAATCCAAGGGTGACTTCCGACGCTAACAACTACCTTGTTGCAACATTGTCTTGGTTTCCTATTGTAGGTCAGTTCTAGTAGAGATCAGGAGCAGGATCGACATCGAATGAAGGGTTTAAGGTGCAGGTCTTATCATTTTTCCTTCCCTTCTCCCCCCTATTGTAAAAGGTAGTTATTTCTTGTTTGCATGCTTGTTTGTGAGGGTAGATTTCAGTCTTATTAATTTATTTGTGACTTGATCCAAAGTCACAGAGGAAAAATCACTTAATCATCCCCTGGCGAGGGATTCGGGGGCAGCGCCCCCAAAGAAAATTTTTGGGAAAAATTGCCTTGTAAAATATTGTAATTTCGTAGTCAATCTGGAGCATTCATTATATGATCACATATTTGACAGTAGAAGTTATGTTATATATTTTTTCCCTTGAAGGAAACCCTCTTTTTGTATGAGGGCATTGTATTGCAGCTATGGATGAGAGTGGATATTGTATTTTGAGAGAATAGATTGTGAGAGAAAAAAGAGGATGTTACACCATGTGTGTTGTATATTGTATCCCTTCACTTGTTGGATAATAAGAAGGAAGGACCAGACAATTTGTCTGGTGGACTTAGCCCACACTTGATAAACCACGTATATCTGTGTTTCTATTGTATTGTGTATCTTTTGTGTTTTATTTCAACATTTTATTTTATTTTATTTCTCAATGATCCTATTTTTATAACACCATGCACACCAATGTGAGCATGGAGTACACCTCCAATATAGATAATAGAGATGATTAACACAATAAATCTTTAAAGAATAGGAGAACCTCCTCTAAATACCACACTGCTCCATGATGGAAACCAGGGATCTCTAGATGCAATAAATGGACAATGGATATTTTTTATTTGTTGGTGTTCTTCAATATGTTAATTGAGAATGAAATTCTAAATAAAATTCATAGAACAACATCCATACTGGATTCTCACCCTAGTGGAGACACTATCTTAGTGATCAAGCAGAGGATTGGACTATTATGTGAACCTATGACTCTAGTAGAAAATAATATAGGAGATAGAATGCCCAACATATAAGATCTCAGTTATCTAGTAATCAATTAAGGATGGAATTGAGCTATGGGAAAATGTTGATAGGGAAAAAGTATCTTACGATTGCGTTTATTTACAATGGAATCCCTCAATGATGCATGTAGCTTACAATGCACAACATTTGAACAACAGTTAATTGTAGCCAACAATTCAATGCAACATTTTTAATGCACCTTTATTCATTCAAACTAGAAATAAAGTAGGAATACACATAATACAACCACACAACCATTAAATGCCATAAGACAATAGAGATGTTTTTACCCTAGGAACCCAAATGGGAAAACCATATTTGAATGGTTTCTCAACTTTCATTTCAACAATCTCTAGTACAATATAGCTCATGGCTCTATGGACATTCAACAATTCACGTAACTCCTTCTCCTTTGCATCCTCTCCTCCTGGCCAAAAAAAGACCCTTTGAGAGTGAAATTACAAAAAGAAATAGGGAGAGTTGGGGTAATGGGAAGACCAACATGTATGAATTTTTATTTCCCATTCCTTACTCTTTTATCTCATATTTTATTTTAATTAATTCATGTTTTATTTCCACTTTACTTTGCATTCTCTTTTACATAATTACCGACCTTCATCAATCATAGAATTACACTTGTAGGTACTAATCCTTATACCCATTTTCTTGTTCGGATCCGTTTAAGTCACTTCTTGATGGAAATTGGACTCACCCTTCATGCATTGCTAGTACTATAGGTGGTTGTGGGATTGCAGTAAGGACTATGGATTGGAATAAGACACCCTACAAAATTGAGGTAATTCCTATGCTCAAGTTTCTCTAGTTGAAAGGAATTCATTATAAAACTTAGGGGGAAATTTAACGGTTTCTTCTTGTTTTTGAGTTTGATGTTGAATTTCATTGCTAGTGGCTACAAAACATGGGAGGTCATAGTCATATGGGGAACTATCCCTATTGTGAGATCCTTGATATACACAAGTTTCTTCGCATGCATGAAGGCCTAATTACTAAATCATGTGTTTCAAATCACAATAGGGATAGTTCCCCATATGACTATGACCTCTCTCTTTTCATATTAGTATATAGTTACTAAATGTATATAGTATTATGCCTCTTTTATAATAGAATCTATACAAGTGAAAACAATGAATCCTCTTTGAAGGACAATATTGCTTATTTGAAAGACACGCAACAAGCTTTTGGAAAGATTTTTGATATTCATGTTGTGTGATAGTCTCTTTTCATATTATTAAGTTAACTAATAAAACTATCAGACTTTTCTAATGCTATATATATATATATATATATATATATATATATATTCCATCCAAACATAGATATATAATAAAATTTTAAGTTTACTTTGTTTTCTAAATGTTTCATGTAGTTAACAAAAATACACATTTGCCCATTAAACATTAATCAGTTTATCACCCAAATTTAAATAAACATTGATGTTACAAATGATTTTAGAAATAATTACCAAGTGACATTAAACTCTAATTAGTTTATCACTTAAATTTAAATAAAGGTTAATATCACAAATTATTTTAGAAATAGTTAGCAAGTGAATTTCAGCATTACAACTATGGAGTAAAATTTTTATCACCCAAATTTAAATAAACACTGATTTCACAAATTATTTTAGAAATAGTTACCAAGTGAATTTCAGCATTCCTTCAACAAAATGCAAATAATTACCAAGTGGCATTAAACTCTAATTAATTTATCACCTAAATTTAAATAAAGGTTAATGTCACAAATTATTTTAGAAATAATTACCAAGTGAATTTCAGCATTACAACTATGCAGTAAAATGTTTATCACCCAAATTTAAATAAACGTTGATTTCACAAATTATTTTAGAAATAGTTACCAAGTGAATTTCAACATTCCTTCAACAAAATGCATTTCATTTCATTGATGTTTTATTCTACTTTCTCACTTACACCTTTAGGTGTTTTAGGTAGGATGGATTGATGTCTTCTATCGTTGTGTCACATACCCACTACCTCAATTAAATTTTTCGTTGATTTCTGCTGAATCAAAGCCCCCGAATTACCTATGGAGGCCTAGTGAAAGTTAGCTCTTTCTCTCTCTCTCTCTCTTTGTTCCCATGTGATCGTGGGTCATGATCATAGTTCAAATAATTGTGGTGCCTCCTTGTATTTTGCGCCTCGACACTATAGGGGTGTCTAATCGTTCAACTCTGCAACCGCTGAACCCCGACAGGGCTAGCGACCGACCAATAGGGACAAATCCCAACAGGGCTAGAGAACAACCAATGAGAATAGGCCCTGTCGCACGGCTAAGTGGACTACGGGTGGCAGAGGGGAGAAATGCGACATGATAGTCGACAGGATAGGAGGGGGCCCCACTTCACACGCCACACTATTCCGGACCTCCCCCCCCCCGCCCCCATT
>ML779217.1:363261-378567 GCA_009831015.1 Picea engelmannii
CCCCCCCCCCACTGCTAAAGGAAGAATAGCAAGGGGGCTCCAGAATGAAACCTCGGCCATAGATCTGGGTGGGTGGACTCTGGCTGTCTAGATATACTCGTTACTTACCTTAATGCGCATTCACGCCCCAGCTTAAAACCGACATCTCTTCCTCACATCTCACGGTCATCCCAGACCCTGGATCCTCTGAAAGGATCTCATCCATTGATCGATACTTAACCCTCATATTAACAGGCGGGGGTTTGCAAGTCTTAATTTCAGGATTTGTTGGCACAGGGAAGCATGCCCTTCGGTGTCCCGAGTACCGAAGTGTCGATGTGTCGAACATGTCGTCGTTTGGAAATTATCCCCCCTGGGTTATGCCTTGGTCGATATGACCTCTTCTCATATGACTACAGTTTTATTTCCGTCGGGATTTATCAAGGCGAGGGCCCGACCTCTTGTCAACGGAAATCCTGAATCCCCGATCCCCGATTTCCCGAAATGGGTAGTCTTATGACACGTGGCCTCCCGAGATCAGGCGGTCCAGATCTATCCTGAGGTTTCCACCATGGAAAGTCTCGAACTCTCGTCACCAGGACTATCGAGTTCGTGATTCTTGATTTCCCGAAATGGGTAATCTCACGACACATGGTCTTCGTCGTTCGGACGGTCTAGATCTATTTCAAGGCCTTCACCCCTATTCACTAGGGGTTTAACCCTCGGATAAATCCTGACAGATCCAATGGTTGTCGGGTCTTTCCAGCTGAGATCTGACGGCTTAGTTTGGTTCATACCTGTGCATCCTTCCATGACTTCCTGGACATGAAAAAATCAACGGTCCAGATACTCCCATGGGCCTTGGGGATCTACGGCCCTAATTTCTTCGCTATCCATGAAGACACAAAAAAAAAAGGGGTAAGGCATCTAACAACCTACTTACTCCCACAAATCTAACGGTCGTGCGTGACCACAAGTTTCCAAATGGAATATCGTCCGTTGATCGATACCTATCAGGGTTAAGGCACTTAACACTCCATCTTCTTCTTCCGATCTGACGGTCATGAGGGACCACAGATCTCCCGACGGGATCTCCTCCGTTGATTCGATACATCATCCTTATGCTGCCATCTCGGGTTTTCAAGAGGATCGTTCCTTCCCGTGTAAGGTTACTAAGGTCGTGTGCCTTCACATTCTCTTTCCCGATTCTTGATGGGATTTTCAAGGAAGGTATCTTTATGGGGAGGTTTTTACCCAGGGACCTATCTGAGGCATATAAGGGCACCTTTCTCCCATGAATTAGACATGTAGTCTGAATTAGTTCGGTAAACATATAAAAAGTGATTTATGAAGACATAAGCCATATGTAGTCTTTCCATTATAAACATGCATCTACCAGTATTGATCAAAACACTATACAAACATTCTTACTTTGGAATCATTCACCATTTCATAGCTTATAAACATAAATGTCAGAATATATATATATATATATATATATATATATATATATATATATATATATATNACTGCTGAGAGGGGTGCTTGTTTCCACCCAACCATAGGCTCAGCGACTCCCAACGAATTTACCACTAGCCACCCCCAAGCTGAGACCACGATGCTGTGAGACTGCATCCCTATTTTCCAGTGACCAGGAGCGAAGGTTACTCTCCTTCCTCTCTGCTATCACCCACTCTGCATATTTCCAGAGTTCTCTTCTTCCCCTCGCGTCTCCCCCCCCAATTGCTTCTACCCCATGCCTTATCCTCTTGCGAGGTTGCGTGTGGCTCGATTTCCCTCACGCTGGTCAGGCATGACGGCTCTATGGATGGGTGGTTCACCTCCCCATCCCTCATTAACTCCCGAGGAGCCATCTTCCTACCAACTTGCGAGACATTTAATTCGGGGTCACCGAGCTGCTTTTGGTTCTCCGGTCCAGTGGAGTCCAAATACGGTATTGATTCTCGGTGGAAGTTAACGGCACCTTTCCAGGTGCCTTCCACCGCCTTTTTGCAGCTATCGTGGTCTCTTTTTCAGCACATCCCCTCTCAACAGTCCTACAATATAAATTCATAATGTTATTCACATTCATCGACCTTTTCCACAAGGTCCATTCACATCACATATTCACATGTCCGAGTTTTCCACAGTTCTGGGCCAGTCCAGTTATTTTTACAAAATGGGGGAAACAGGGTGTTACACGTTGAGACATCAATCCACCCAAAAATCACGTTTTTCAAATCCAAAAGATCTTTGGATTTCGACCATGTGTGAATTCTTTATTGACATATAATCCAAATGCATAGCAAGGAAGGAATTTTAGTTGGTCCCACCTAATCTTCCACATTCATGACACACTCATGTAGAATATATAGAGCTCTATTTACACTATCCATAATTTAACTTAGTTAAGATCTTTCTCTCAAATTGTCCAACAACAAGTCAATTATCTTATAAAGTCTTCACCAAATTAAAAAAATACCATTCACATTCTTATCTTTAATCCCACAATACCAATGTCATTGCTAGCTACAACGAGCCAAGTTTTCCAACCAACAACCACATTAACACATAATTCTTATCAACACAAAATCAAATGTATATTTCTTTCTAGCTTATTTAATTCCCATAACATAATAAAACAAGTGGAGTAGTGGAGCAACAAGTCCCTCTCAAGAACGTAAAAAGTGTGTGCCACGTCAAATCTGAAAGTATACAAACGGAAACCAAGATAACGACTATCATGTATGAATATGTATTGGTGCACAACAAAAAAATGTTGTTTAATGATTGCAAATTGGCATGGATTTGCTGCAAACTGAGCAACCTGACTCTATTTAATGAAAATATATTGACAAGTAATTGTAGAACCCTAACCTCTCACTCATTTGGGGGTCTAAATATAAGTTTTTTTTTAGTTGAACAATTCACATCTTTTTTTTCTAAGGGAACTCTAATTTTGATTTCCCTCCCATGGATCTCTTAAGCTTGAACACTAGAGAATCGTGGATCCCAAATCAACTATTGTCATCATGAGCCTAAACAATAGAAGTAGAAAACTGGTAGGCATCTCTTTTCGATAGTAACAAATGTTGCTAAATAGACTTCCCTAAGAGGAAATGAACGACATGATAGAATGATAACAATGATAATGTGTAGGGATTATGTAATCTTGTAACCCTAGTTCTTAATGAATCTATCTAGTCAATCTACCTAACTTAACTATGTATATTGTGGTTTCTTACCAACTTCACAAGAGAAACATTTTAAAATGAATTGATAGTCGTGAGCTACTACAAATATACACATGGGTAGTGTGGCGTTATCACCTCGACACCCCAGAAGGATGAAGATCTACATTGTTAGTGAGTACTTTGTTGGTCAATTCTAAGAAAAGTAGAAAATAAGTTATTGTTTTATTTAAAATTACATTAATATTTTTATTACAGAATTGTGTTTATATTTTATTCTCATACCTTATGAAGTAAAGTAGTTAATCTTAGATAAAACTACGTACAAACCCATCGTTATCGCGAACCACATATTTATATTCCATGTTATTCTCTATTCTTATTTGTTTATATGTTTCTGTTTGTGCTTAAACCCTTAATATTTTCAAACTCTGTGTAGATATGAGGCAACACTGGTGAAGCACGTGGTTGAAGATTTGGGTAAACTTTGTAAGAGATGGACATCTCACCTCTGATTTAACTCTACTTCTCCACCATGACGTATAGCAAAGGAAGATCTTCTTCTAAATAAACCGACAAGGCATTTTGGAGATATTTGCAGTGTGTTTTGTTTTGTCTGCCTAAACATTTCTTACACACATGAATGCTTGTTTAATAGTGTTGTTCTTTAGTTACCTAATTAGAGAAATAAGCTACATAGAGTGTAATATGCTTGCAAAACTTTGAACCTTGTCTGGTCCAATAAATGTCTATAGTAAATTTGTAATCGAAGGCCCAATGTATTTGTAACCTATCCGGTTTGACTGTTAGCTATTCCCTGTATCAAATTCTATTGATTGTCTGTGTTTTCTTATTCATGTGTACTATAATTCTTGATTTTTTTCAAAATAAAATGTCTAGACATGTTAATGAAAAATGTAAATTTGATTTAAGCTATTAATTCAATATATTGGGAAATTTCGATTCAAATTATCAATTTTGTATATCCTGATGCAAGCAATACTCATTTTTTTTACTGAAGTATTTGATAAAATTGTTTTTGGTTAGTTATTGATAATTCCGCTTAGGATATGTCATTAGCAGGTAGCTTTGATCTCCTCTAGGAGGAGTGGAACTCTAATCAGATATCTTCGACGTAAATATTGTTTGAGAGGAGTGGAATTCTAATTGATTGTTGGAAAAATTTCTTGTGAAGAGGACGTTTAAATAGTCCTTGAATTGGGTGTAATCTAACAACCCTGTCCTTGACATCACAAAAATGTTGTAATCAATTTAACAAAAAAATTCGAGAATTAAAAAATTGTGTAATCAATTTAATAGAAAGTTCAAGAGCTATTTCCATATGTGATTGTCTTTACAACAAAGTTTCATTAAAAACCTCTATTTTTATTATGAAACAATGATTCTACGAAATATTTACCTTAAGTAACCTAGCCTACAACTTGCGAATTGATATTCCACTTAGTGGTTGGGTGCATCTTGTCTATTATACAATGCAAACATGATCAATAATCCAACAACAACCTAGCATTATAGTGGTCAATTCAAACTAATCAACCTAGGGTGGAGAGAAAATTGACACGACTACCCTTCTTGACTGGTAAAATCCCCAGCACGAATCTTGTAATAATATCTTGTAATTTTGGTTACGATGGTGTTCCTCCAAGCATTGTGAAAATATAAAAAAGATATTTTATAATATTTATAAAACTTTATAAAGTAAACAATGTTAATATATGAACTTGTATTAAATTGCAACCTGTAACTTTATAAAGTAAACCATGAATGCAACATGTCACTATGGTTGACATCTGTAATTACTGGCTACTCTAGGTGCCTTGTAGCTTTTAAATGATACATGGATGGTTGCCTGCACCAATTTGACTGCAAGGAGTGTGCATATAACATTGAAGCCTCATGGAGTTACTCCTTAAGTAGAGGAGAGCAATCTACTACAATGATGAACATAAGCGATATAGATATCAAAAACTAGTCTATGGTCTTATCCTAGTAGGAAATGGATGCACATAGATGTACTTGCTAGATTGGTACCATTGTGAAATTGTTCTTAATATGGAATCTCTTATTTCTGCAACCAGTTTGAAAGGAAAATGTGACAAAAGGGGACCTTGAAGCACTTTCCTTTCTTTCTTAATAGAAAAAAGAAAACCAAGGTGGAGTTGTGAAAATGTTCTTATACGACATATCTTCTTTCTGCAACTAGTTTGGAAGGAAAAAGTGACAAAATAGGACCTTGAATAACTTTCATTGATTGCTAAAGAGAAAAAATAAAACCAAGGTGGAGCTTTGAATCATTCTAATACCACACATGCAATGAAAGTAGGAAAAAGTTAAAGTTCTTGATAAAATTATTTGAAATGTGCCTTTCGCAAATCCAAGTTACAAGGCCACAATAGTGTTAGCACTGTAGATTATGTTGTACTAGAAATTCCCAAATTGTTAGAGACACAGTTGAGCATTCTACAAGTGAATAGTGTTGTGTGCATGTTGTCGATTGGAACAGACAAGAAATTAATCAAATGTTAAAAAAAATCATCCTTCAAACCTTTGAAAGCTTCAGAAATTAAGGAATCCCACTTCCTTGTAAGGTGTATAAATATGGATTCAGGTAGGAAACAACCTCTTCCTTCCATTGAATTTGTTGTTTTTAAAGATCTTATACTTTTTTTTGGTTGGGCTGCAAGCACCATAATCTCCTTAATTTAAAAGTAGGGTTAAAATTGAAAAACACAATTTTAAATAAGAGAGACCAATATTTTATTACGTCACCAACATGCAAATAAATAATTAACAACTTGATATTCTCCTTAATACAATAAAATATGATGCAAAGTCTCCATAGTTGTAATTTTCTCTAGTTCGCATCCTTGGGTGCACAAGGGGATTAAACACATGAGCTCCCAATCATTGTGACAAGCCACCACTCACTCAAACTTCCGTTAAAAATGCAGAGCCAAAAAACCCTACGATGAGATATATGATTAGTACATAAAGGGGTACGTTGATCCGAATTTTAGGGGGTATATGGTCTAAATTCGGATGAAAAAGTCAAAAATTTATAAAGCTAATATATTTCCCATGCATATGAAGGATATTCCCACCTCCTCATTAATTAATTGGGCTAATAGGTTTCCCATATGGGTCTCTTTGTTGCATGGGTGAAATGATGGGGACCATCATTTTCTAAGGGGGGAGGAACAATCCGAATTTTATGGGGTATATGGTCTAAATTTGGATGCAAACGTCATAAAGTTATAAAGATAATAGATTTCCCATGTGGATAAAGGATATGCCCACCTCCTCATTAATTAATTGGGATAACAGGTTGCCCATATGGATCAAAGAGAGTCCCACCTCTCCATTATTGTATTGGGTTTTATTTTCCACAACTTAGTTAGCTCGATAATTAGATCTATTATTATAATAATATAGACTCATTTAATGAGCTCTTTCCATTATTGTATCGGGTTTTATTTTCCATTGCTTAGTTAGTTGGGTAGTTAGATCTATTATACTAATAATAGAGACTCATTTAATGAGCTCTTTTTGACTTTGTCCAAGGGACCATTTTTTAATGCTATATAAAGGTATAACAATCCTTCTCATAATATCAAGTTACTCATTTTGTCTTCTCTCATATTTTCTATTGTTCATTGTGAGATTAATTAGCTCTGAGTGATTTACTAGTAATTTGTTTTAGAGGTGAGGCTCCTCTTTGAGCTTCACCTCCCGAGTACTTCTTTTACATGTTTTTGTCCATGATTTTTTTCATGCAATATTGGAATGTCTAATATCCTCCTCTCTTGGCATTCAAGCCATCCAGATCTTAGCCCCTGAGATTTGGATCATACATTCTATTTTCATATACACTTCTTTTTATATTATGATACCTAGAATCTTTAGGTGGCTTGATTTTTTTTGCTAGATAGGATAAGTAACCTGGCGAATAGAAGTTGGAACAAGAAGGTATGTGGATTCCTATGATAGACCTGATTTTCTCATATATTCAAATAGATATACAAGTAGGGATCAAGACAATATCTCCATTTCTCCCAAAATTATTTTCTCTTCCTGTTGCATGAAAGATGGTTTTGTCACCTCTTATCATGTTCAAAATGAAAAAACATGATGTCAGTGTAGATTAGCTCTAGATTCATTGAACAAACATTTAAATGAGGTTTAAATGAAGTGCATATTGAAGACAATTAATGTCATACTAAGTATTAAACATTGTAGTTCGTAATGGTTCCCAATTGCAAATGAACGAAGAAACCAACACCTGGTGAATGAAGAAATCAACAACGTAGAAGAGGTGAGATGCATGCAAACTACCCATAAAATGAAGAAATCGATGAAGACCAACCAAAAAATGGATAAATCAGCACGACAGAAGAAGAAGAGTTAAGCAGTGTGCAAGCCACCTAAAGAGTGAAAAAACAGTTTATAGGCCACCCAAAGAGAAGAAATCGGCACAACAACAGAAAAGCATCATGAGCATGGCGGAAATCAGCACAATAGAAGAAGAAGAGTTCAATAGTGTGGAAACAACCCAACGAATGAAGAAATTGACATAGAAACGACATAGCAAATGAGGTGAGCAGTGTGCGCACCTCCCAGCAAATGAAGAAATTGACACAAAAGACCACCCAACAATTGAATAAATCTACACAACAGAAGAGGTGAGCGGTGTGCAGGACACCCAACAAATGAAGAAATCGGGCACACCATAAAATCATCATGAGCATGGATGAGTAGAAACCATCGGGAGAAGCCAACCTAAAGACAGAAAAGAGAAGAGGAAATAGAGGGATGGTTTCCCTTGTCTGATGACACGTTGAACAATGATGTTTTGTGTGTCATGAAGATGACTTTGTACATGTAACCAAAACAACTGTGCAATAAACATTGTAGGAAATATGCCATAAACATTGGGAGGAATCCTAACATAACATTAAATGTTAGGAACTAATGCTAGACATCATTTCTAGCATTAATCGCGAAAGTATAAAACTCTTTGAAACCTCTCTCAACAAGGTGATATTTATCCTAATTTTTCCTCGAAATGAGGCCAAATAAGACCTCAAATTAAAAAAGTTAGGGAAACAATAAAATTTGACCTAGAAAATTATGTGGATTGGTAAAAATTTTGGTTAAAATCTTTGTTTACATTGGTATGTGTGCACAAATTTGAAAACCGATTACTAATAGTCCCATTAGCCTGAAGGTAAGGGACTAATAAAAATACAAATATCTACATGAAAATTTGCAAACAAAAAAAAAATATGCCTAACCAATTCTTGCAAATGATCGAATATCCAAATCTTTCAATTTCCTCACCTTTGTCAACTTAATGATTATCAACCCATTTCTACCTAACTATACCTAGAGAAAATCTTTTTCCCTAGGACTCCTGAGTTGTACGGGATCATAACCAGAAGATTTGATGAAATACAACCAGAGAACATGTTTGAGAGAGTGGGATAACAACCTAGTAAACTTATCATCCACTAACAAGGGGATTAGTATCCCAACTTCCTTCTAGACCAATTTACCATGCAAGTTCAATTACTTAGTACATTGTTATAACGTCAACATCATTTTCTTATATTTCAAGTTGAAAGAAAGCAAAGGTGTCGAATACACTTCTTACACTAATCCATGAGAGAAGAATGTGCATAAAATTCAAACAAAATAGTTGTGAAAAAGTGAAATAAATAACAAACCATTAGACAACTAGATTTCCTAAGGAAAACCCTTTCAAGAGATAAATTTGATACTCAAAAGAAAGATCAATGTATTCCTTAGCAAAGAAAAATGGTTTCAATACACTTTGAGAGCTATGATCTTAATGGGAGTAATGAGAAAGAATCTCATCCTTTCTTATCTCTCTAGATCAACTTAGTGCTACATCATGCTACATCATAAAATCCACATTACACCGGATACCTGGGCCTCTACAAGACAACTTTCCAACTCATGAGGAGAATTCCTTGAGGCATCTTACAATGGAGTATCCCAAGTAATTAAATGGGATTTTATCATATGAAGTAACATGGGTTACTCAATTCCATGTGCCCATCAACCTTAAATATTAAACCCATCACTGAGTATATCAAGGTTGTCTTGACTACTTTATGACCGAGTCAATATTAACTCAACATCCCGCCCTTTAAAATTGACTTGGGATAAACACCTACCCCCTTAAAGTTTATTAATTGGGTTTCCAATAATGAAACACACCCCCTATCACCTAAGTATATACCTATTATTTATACCAATTAACCATCAATCAAGGTAACACATTCCTAAATAGGTCTTACAACCATATTCTCATTTACACATGTGATAAAATCCAACACCATGAAAATACTTACAACTGTATGCCCAAGCATGTGATGCTATGAAACATTAGGTTTCCTATTGTAGGTTATTTCTAGTAGAGATCAAGAGAAGGATTGACATCAAATGAAGGGTTTAAGGTGCAAGTCTTCTCCTTTTTCCTTCCCTTCTCTCCCCTATTGTAAAAGATAGTTATTTCTTGTTTGCATGCTTGTTTGTGAGGGTAGATTTTATTCTTATTAATTTAGTTGTGACTTGACCCAAAGTCACAGAGGAAAAATCACTTAATCATCCCCTGCCAAGGGATTCGAGGACAATGCCCCCGAAGTGAATTTTTGGGAAAATTTGCCTTGTAAAATATTGTAATTTCGTAGTCAATCTGGACCGTTCATTATAAGATCACATATCTGATAGTAGAAGTTATGTTAGATATTTTTTCCCTAGAAGGAAACCCTCTTTTTGTATGAGGGCATTGTATTGTAGCTATGGATGAGAGTGGATATTGTATTTTGAGAGAATAGATTGTCAGAGAAAGAAGAGGAAGTTACACCATGTGTGTTGTAGATTGTATCCCTTCACTTGTTCGATAATAAGAAGGAAGGAATGGACAATTTGTCCAGTGGACTTAGCCCACACTTGGTGAACCACATATATATGTGTTTCTATTGTATTGTGTATCTTTTGTGTTTTATTTCCACATTTTATTTTATTTTATTTCTCCATGATCTTATTTTTCTAACACCATGTACACCAATGTGAGCATGGAGTACACCTCCAATATAGATAATAGAGATGATTAACACAATAAATATTTAAAGAATAGGAGATCTTCCTCTAAATACCCCACTGCTCCATGATGGAAACCATGGATCTCTAGATGCAATAAATGGACAATGGATATTTTTTATTTGTTGGTGTTCTTCAATATGTTATTTGAGAATGAAATTCTAAAGAAAATCCATAGAACAACATCCATAATGGTTTCTCACCCTAGTGGAGACACTATCTCAGTGATCAAGCAGAGGATTGGGCTATTATGTGAACCTATGACTCTAGTATAAAAGAATATAAGATATAGAATGCCCAACATATAAGATCTCAATTATCTAGTAATCAATTAAGGATGGAATTGAGCTATGGGAAAATGTTGATACGGAAAAAGTATCTTACGATTACGTTTATTTACAATGGAATCCCTCAATGATGCATGTAGCTTACAATGTACAACATTCGAACAACAGTTAATTGTAGCCAACAATTCAATGCAACATTTTTAATGCTCCTTTATTCATTCAAACTAGAAATAAAGCAAGAATACACATAGTACAACCACACAACCATTAAACGCCATAAGAAAATAGAGATGTTTTTACCCTAGGAACCTAAATGGGAAAACCATCTTTGAATCGTTTCTCAACTTTCATTTCAACAATCTCTAGTAAAATATAGTTCATGGCTCTATGGAGATTCAACAATTCATGTAACTCCTTCTCCTTTGCATCCTCTCCTCCTGGCCAAAAAAAGACCCTTTGAGAGTTAAATTACAAAAATAAATAGGGAGAGTTGGGGTAATGGGAAGGCCAACAGGTATGAATTGTTATTTCCCATTCCTTAGTCTTTTATCTCATATTTTATTTTAATTAATTCATGTTTTATTTCCACTTTACTTTGCATTTTCTTTTACATAATTATCGACCTTCATCAATCATCGAATTACACTTGTAGGTACTAATCCTTACATCCATTCACTTGTTCGGATCCGTTTAAGTCACTTCTCGATGGAAATTGGACTCACCGTTCATGCATTGCTAGTACTACAGGTGGTTGTGGGATTGGAGTAAGGACTATGGATTGGAATAAGACACCCTACAAAATTGAGGTAATTCATATGCTCAACTTTCTCTAGTTGGAAGGAATTCATTATAAAACTTAGGGAAAAATTTAAGGGTTTTTTCTTGTTTTTGAGTTTGATGTTGAATTTGATTGCTAGTGGATACATGACATGGGAGGTCATAGTCATATGGGGAACTATCCCTATTGTGAGATCCTTGATATACACAAGTTTCTTCACATGCATGCAGACCTAATTACTAATAATAGGATCTCCATATTTCTCATAACTAGAGATGTTCAAGAAGATAATTAACATATAGGTTATGGAGTTGTAATTGAGACTTTGATACAACAAAAAACAAAAAATGATGCTCTCAAATAAGAATGCTTGGATTTAAGATGGATCATAAGCATGCTCATAAATGCTTGATCTATTACCTCAATTTCATGATGTTTTGTGGGTTCCATGCCTCTAGAAAACAAAGAATAGAACTTTCTTTAACAAGCACTAATAGATGTGGATAAAGTTGAGGCCGCTCAGAATCCTCAACACTCTCCATAAGAAAGTGAGGAAGAAAATAATATACATGTTTTCAAATAATTTAGAGTGTTATGTATTGCAAAACGTATATAGTATTATACCTCTTTTATAGAATATATACAAGTAAAAACAATGAATCCTCTTTGAAGGACAATATTGCTTATTTGAAAGACATGCAACAAGAAAGCTTTTTAATATTCATGTTGTGTGATAGTCTCTTTTCATATTATTAAGTTAACTAATAAAACTATCAAACTTTTCTAATTATATATATATATTCCATCCAAACATAGATATATAATAATGCTATATGTATATATCTATGTTTGGATGGAATATATATATATATATCTATATATCTATGTTTGGATGGAATATATATATATATATATATATATATATAAACAAAGATATATAATAAAATTTTAAGTTTACTTTGTTTTCTAAATGTTTCATGTAGTTAACAAAAATACATGTTTGCTCATTAAACTTTAATTAGTTTATCACCCAAATTTAAATAAACGTTGATGTCACAAATTATTTTAGAAATAATTACCAAGTAGCATTAAACTCTAATTATAATTAGTTTATCACCTAAATTTAAAAAAAAGGTTAGTGTCACAAATTATTTTAGAAATAGTTACTAAGTGAATTTCAACGCTCCTTCAAGAAAATGCATTTCATTTCATTGATATTTTATTATACTTTCTCACTTACACCTTTAGGTGTTTTAGGTAAGATGGATTGACATCAATCCACCCAAAAATCATGTGTTTCAAATCCAAAAGATCTCTCGCTTTTGACCATGGTCTGTGAATTCTTTATTGACATATAATCCAAATGTGCAGCAAGGAAGGAATTTTAGTTGGTCCCACCTTATCTTCCACATTCATGACACACTCATGTAGTATATATAGAGCTCTATTTACACTATCCATAATTTAACTTAGTTAAGATCTTTCTCTCACATTTTCCAACAAGAAGTCAATCATCTTATAAAGTCTTCACCAAATTAAAAAAATACCATTTACATTCTTATCTTTAATCCCACAATACCAATGTCATTGCTAGTTACAACGAGCCAAGTTTTCCAACCAACAACCAAATTAGCACACAATTCTTATCAACGCAAAATCAAATGTATATTTCTTTCTAGTTTATTTAATTCCCATAACATAATAAAATAAGTGGAGTTGTGGAGCAACAAGTCCCTCTCAAGAACGTAGAAAGTGTGTGCCACGTCAAATATGAAAGTATACAAATTGAAACCAAGATAATGGCTCTCATGTATGAATATGTATTGGTGCACAACAAAAAAATGTTGTTTAATGATTGAAAATTGGTGTGGATTTGTTGCAAACCGAGCAACCTGACTCTATTTAATGAAAATATATTGACAAGTAATCGTAGAACCCTAACCTCTCACTCATTTGAGGGTCTAAATATAAGTTTTTTTTTTGTTGGCCAATTCACATCTCTTTTTCTAAGGAAACTCTAACTCTGATTTCCCTCCCATGGATCTCTTAAGCTTGAACACTAGAGAATCATGGACCCCAAATCAACTATTGTCATCATGAGCCTAAACAACAGAAGTAGAAAATTGGTAGGCATCTCTTTTCGATAGTAACAAATGTTTCTAAATATACTTCCCTAAGAGGAAATGAACGACATGATAGAATGAAAACAATGATAGTGTGTAGGGATTATGTAATCTTGTAACCCTAGTTCTTAATAAATCTATCTAGCCAATCTGGATAACTTAACTATGTATATTATGGTTTCTTATCAACTTCACAAGTGAAACATTTTAAAATGAATTGATAGCTACATAATACTACAAATATACACATGGGAAGTGTGGCGTTATCACCTCGAAAACCCCAGAAGGATGAAGATTTGCACTATTAGTGATTACTTTATTGGTCAATTCTAAGCAAAGTAGAAAAAAAAATTATTGTTTTATTTAAAATTACATTAATATTTTTATTATGGAATTGTGTTTATATTTTATTCTTATACCTTATGAAGTAAAGTAATTAATCTTAGATAAAACTACGTACAAACCCATCACTATCACGAAACACATATTTTCAAGCAAGTTTAAGCTCTTGTTTGAAGAATTGTATCATCACCACAAAAATAAATTTTTAAACATTCATGTCGGTGTGGAAATCAAACAGGCGATGTGCATCACGAAGAGGACTGTCATGCCACAATTATGTTCGTCAACCATTTCCATTCCTTTATTTTATGATGCCACTCCTTCACATGTTCGATGCCTGGATCAATCTCATGGCATCCCATTTGTTGAATCGTTCCAAGAGCATGAGAGGAGTGGGAGATATAGCCCACAAGAAATGCATGAATGAAAGGTTTTTCTATGTATTGTTCCTCATCTCTTTGGTTGGTTTCTCCAAGAAGACACAAATGGGTGGGTAACTCATCACTGTTCCCTGTTTTGTTCTATTCTTATTTGTTTATACGCTTTTGTTTGTGCTCAAACCCTTAATATTTTCAGACTCTGTGTAGATATGAGGCAACACTGGTGAAGCGTGTGGTTGAAGACATGGGTAAACTTTGTAAGAGACATACATATCGCCTCTCATTTAATTCTACTTCTCCATGATGATGCATAGCGAAGGAATATTGATCCAGGTGGATATCGAGGGCCACCCACCTTTTCCAAATGGCTCAAAACAGTTTTCTGGCCATTTTGGCAATTTACTATTTTTAGCAGGTTTTAACTTCCGGGGCCATTTTGAGGGCCTAAATGAAGTTTTTTTGAGATGCGAGTAACATCTTCTCATGGATGCGAGTAACATCCACATCTCTTCTCATAGATAAGCTACCAGTGCCCTAACTAGTTTATTTCCATTATGTCTGTAAGCATATTTCATTCATTTGTTATTAATGAAATGAAGACTTATTTCCACTGCATCTCTGCGTTTATGTGTATTTCTATATTTCATTGTGTTCCTACATAAATCTGGATCAGTGGTATCAGAGCAGGCTGCTCTTGATCGTTTTTTAGTGCATGTCCCCGACGAGGTCCGAGTATAGCAAGTTGGGTCTTGAGCTTGTCTCTCTTGAGGACAATCGCTCTCGCACACCCAAGAAACCCTCAATGGTAGAAGAAAAGAAAAATGATGGAGCAGACAATCCTATCAGTCTGTTGCTTGAGCAAGATTTCACGCGACAGAGGGACGAAATGATGGAGAATTTTTCCCACATCCTTCAACGCCTACCGATAGCATCAGGCGCATCTTCATCAAGCGACCAATTTGGAGGCACCTCTCCTTTCAAGGTACAGGTTAATTTTGATATTCCCGTATTTGAAGGTCAAATAGATGCAGATGCCCTAGATAAATGGTTAAATCTGCTAGAAGGTTATTTCTCTGTTCA
>ML779217.1:388132-458354 GCA_009831015.1 Picea engelmannii
ACAGCCATGGAATTGAATCAAGAGCTTTCTTCTATTAATTCAATCTGTACATGGGGTTTCTTCACGAACTCTCTGCTCTGTTCTCTATTTCTCTCTCTCCTAATGCTGAATAAAGCTCAGGATCATTGAATACAATGTACAAGGAGGGTGCCTATATTCGTTTTCCCTCCTAGAAATTGAAGCTGTCTAATCTACAGCTAACCCTATCTACCAGCATTAAAACTATTTAATGTCTTCTTATCTACATTACAATACAAGTGCGCTTCATATGAATGCGTTCATTCAAACGACGACGCAACAATATTCATCGTGATTCAAAAAGGTATGCACTGGTGCTGTCCAGTTGTCCTTCTCTTCCCTCCACGCCAGCTCGCTTTTCGGCGTCGTAGATGCTCCTGCATCATACTCCTCGGCTCAAAAATTTCATGGGCTCCTGTCCATGAGCTCCTGCACAGTTTGACCATGCTTCTGAATCACTGCTTATGTTTCCCAGCTGGCATCCTCTACTGGGTGATTTTTCCATTTCACCAGGTACTCATAATACTGCTTCCTCCTGGTCTTCTTGCTAACTCGTTTATCCAGTATGCACTCCATCTCAGGCTTTTGTGCAACTGGCAACTGCTTCTGCCACTGGACCACTAGTTCCTTGGTTCCAGTGTCTACTGTATCAGTCCTGTATGGGTATAAATCTGAAATATTGAAAATAGGAGATATCCCGATGCCCTCTGGCAACTCAAGCTCGTATGCATTCTCCCCGAACTTCTTCAGGACTCTGCAAGGTCCAATTTTCTTCATCTTGAGCTTGTTGTATGTTCCTCTCGGGAACCTTTCTTTCCTTAAGTGCGCTAGGACCATTTCTCCAACTTCGAACTGAAGTTGTCTTTTCTTCTGATCGGCCCTACGCTTATACTCCTGGTTCACCTTCATCAGTCTTTGCTTCACCTATGTGTGAAGTTCTTGCATTGCTTCAACAAATTCTTTAGCTCTCGCGCTGCTCGTTTCAGCCTGTTCTGATTCCCTGAGTTCAGATATTCCTCGCGGCTGTGTCCCATACAAAATTTGGAATGGGATCTTACCTGTACTCCGATTCATAGAATCGTTGTACGCAAACTCTGCCTGTGGTAGGATCTGATCCCAACTGGTGTGATGCTCCGTCACCAGACTTCTCAACAGATACCCCAAGCTCCTATTGACTACTTCGGTCTGCCCATCTGTCTGTGGATGGTAAGAAGAACTAAACGCCAGGTCAGTCCCTAGCTTCTTCCACAGCGTCCTCCAAAAATGACCTATGAATTTGGTATCCCGATCCGAGACTATGCTTCTCGGCAATCCATGCAATCGCACGATCTCTTTGAAAAAAAAATTTGCGATGTGGGTTGCATCACTGGTTTTATGAAACGGAATGAAATGTGCCATCTTCGAAAACCTATCCACCACCACAAAGATGGAATCCACTCCTCGCTGTGTCCTCGGTAATCCCAAAACAAAATCCATACTAATGGCTTCCCACGGCCTCTCAGGTATGGGCAATGGCTGATAGAACCCCGTGTTCTGCTTTCGGCCCTTCGCATGTTGACATATCCTGCACCTGTCAACAAATCTCTTCACATTTGCATGCATACCTAGCCAAAAATATGATTCGCTCAGCTTGGCGAATGTTTTTTCATGCCCGAAATGACCTGCTAGTCCTCCGCTGTGATTTTCGTTCACCAAATTCTCTCTCATAGAGAAATCTGGAATGCACAATTGATTGCCTTTGAACAATAATCCATCTTGGATCAGGTAGTCAATCCACGGACTCTGATCCCTGAGAATTGGGTTCTCGGCTGCCTCGTATGCCTCGCAAAAGTCTGCATCACCTGCATACATATCTTTCAGATTTTCAAAACCTAAAGTTTTGACTTTAAACTCCTGCAGCATCAAACATTTCCTGCTCAAGGCATCAACTACCTTATTAGCAGTTCCCGAAATGTGCTTTATCACAAATGTGAAATTTTGCATGTACTCTACCCACTTCGCATGCTTTTGGTTCAGCTTCTCTTGCTGACTCACAAACTGTAGCGCATGATTATCACTGTACAACACAAATTCTTTGGGTATCAAGTAATGCCTCCACTTCTTCAATGCCTGAATAATGGCATAGAATTCCTTGTCGTACATGGAGTACTTCAGGTTCACATCATCCAGCTTCTCGCTGTAATATGCTACAAGCCTATCATCCTGACTCAAGACCCCTCCAACAACATATCCACTCACATCACACTTCACTTGGAAGGTCTTCTGAAAATCTGGAAACACTAACACTGGTTTCTCAGTTATCTTTCGCTTCAACAGATTGAAGCTCCTCTCAGCCTCGGCTGTCCATTGGAAAACCTTATGCCGCTTCTTCACAGTGTCCATCATTGCCGCGCTAATTCCACTAAAATTCTAAATGAATTTCCTGTAGAAACTAGCTAAACCATGAAAGCTCCTTACCTCGAAAACATTCTGCGGCGAAGGCCAATTCCTGATTACTTCAACTTTCTCAGGATCCATCTTCAATTCATTCACCGATATTACAAAACCCAAATAAATGAGTTCTGTCTGCATGAAGGAACATTTCTTCAAATTGATCAGCAACTTCTCCTGCTGTAGCCTCCTCATTACAATGGCCAAATGCCTCAGATGCTCAGCCTTCGTTTTGCTGAAAATTAAAATATCATCCAGGTATACCACCACAAATTTGCCAATGAATTCCCACATGACTTCATTCATCAGCCTCATAAATGTGCTTGGCGCGTTTGTTAACCCAAACGGCATGACCATCCATTCATACAAACCCTCGTTTGTCTTGAATGTTGTCTTCCACTCATCTCCCTCTCTCATCCGGATCTGATGATATCCGCTCTTGAGATCTATCTTGGAAAAGTAGGTTGCCCCACTCAGGAAATCCATCAAGTCGTCCATTCTTGGCAATGGGAACCTGTACCTGATGGTGATCTTATTAATTGCCCTGGAGTCTGTACACATCCTCCAGCCTCCATCCTTCTTTGGGCTCAATACTGTTGGAACAACACACGGACTAAGACTCTCCCTGACTAGTCCCTTATCCTGCAGATCCTGTACCTGCCTTTTGACTTCCTCATTCTCCTGAGGTGTCAATCTGTATGCTGCCTTATTCGGTAGACTTGCTCTGGGTATGAGGTCAATGTGATGACTCACACTCCTCATTGGTGGCAACGAACGAGGTAGTTCGTCCACGATGATGTCAGCGAACTCTCTTAGCAGTTCCTGAATTTCCTCTGGCAAGTCGTCCACTCTTGTGCTTGTCAGGATAATTCTCGGCTTCCTGACAACAAAGAATTGTGGATCTTCATCCTTCTCCAGCTCTGTGAGAAGTTCCTTCCCACTCATGAGAATTATGGTATCGCTCACTTCCGGTTTCACTTCCTTATCCTTTACCGGATGCAACGTATGTGATCTCCCATCCTTCTCCAAGGTGTATGTGTTCATTCTCCCATCATGAACAACATGTCGGTCATACTGCCAAGGTCTTCCCAATAAAACATGGAAGACATCCATGGGAATGACATCACATAGGATTTCATCCTTATATTCACCTATTTTAAAATTGACCAAGCATTGCCTTGTAACACATACCTGGTGTCCTTTCTGCAGCCATGTCACCTTATATTGACTCGGGTGTTTGTTCATTTTCAGCTCCAGCTTCTCCACCATCTTGGTCGAAACGATATTATCAGTGCTTCCGCTGTCCACTATGACCTTGCATTTCCAGCCCTTGGTTTTGCAAGTCGTCCGGAACAATCTGCATCTCTGCGCTGAGCTGTCCACCTCTTTCTCAGGTTTCAAGAGAGCCTTGTGCACTGTCAGTGACTCCCCACTTCCAGTGTTTTCATCTTCAACGTCTCGCCTCTGTGCCTCAGTGACATGAGTTTTTCCTCTGTCCATCTTCCTCTTTGGACATTCAATGGCTTTGTGACCGTCTTTACCACACGTGAAACATGTGATAACTCCTCCTCGACCTCTGCCTCTACCTCGGTACGAGGAAATGTATTGGCATCAACATAATCTTCTTGCTGATCAACTTGTTTCCTCCTCGGCTCAAAATTTTGCCGCCTCTGCTGTGAGGTTCCACCCCTCTCAGTTTTTCCCTGAGGCCTCTTCCAATCCTCCTTGGGTGTCTGAATTTTCTCTTGGGCAACTGTCTTGCCTCTGGGCTGGCCCCTGCCCCACCCTCGCTATCCCTACTTGCGGCTCAGCTTCTCTTCGGCCTTTAGAGCCATCTGGTACGCATCCTCAACTATGCAGATGGTCAGCATGCTCAATTCATCCTGAATATCATACCTGAGACCATTCAGGTATCTCGCCACCTTCTCGTCATCACTCTCCCGATGACCAGCTCTGATGTTGAGCCTGTAGAATTCCTCGGTGTATTCCCTCACCATCATCAGCTTCTGTATCAGGTTCTGCATGCGCCTGAACAGTGTGATCTGGTAGTCTCTCGGAATGAACTTCACCTTCATCTTGGCGATCATCCGATCCCAGCTTTTGATTTTCTGTTTTCCTTTGGAACGTCTGTCCGCCTGCAGCTCGTCCCACCATAAGGCTGCATGTCCTTTCAGCTTGGTGACAACATGCCTCACCTTCTTGTCCTCCTCGATATCTTCATAATCGAAGTAGGTGTCTAATGCTCGTATCCAGTCCAACAATTCTTCTGCATTTAGACTTCCCTCATAGACGGGAATGCCCATCTTCGTCTTCGAGCTCATCCTCGAAATGGCCCTTATCAACCTCTTTGTCGAGGCATATTTTGCTGTGATCTCCTCTTCAACATGTCCAAATCCCTCTTCAATCTCGAGATCACTGAACTCTGCCGCACCAACACCCCGTCTCTGGGTGGTCTCCATTTCTCCGAGTCTGGCTCGGAGATCTCTCATCTCTCGCTCTATCTCAGCATTACCTGCTGGCCTACCACTTCTTCGGGCATCCCTGTCTTCACGATCAGGAGATTGCCTCTCTCTTCTGGGCGGCATGATGAAATCTTCTTCTCCCTGTTACCTGAACAAAGAGAGCTCTACAACCTCGCTCTGATACCACCCTGATGAAACACCCGCTCTCACAGCAGCCGATCTCTCCACCAGGACCTTCTCTTTCTCACTGGCCCGAAGAGTCCAAGCTCTTCCAACTCCTCTCGGGAGCCTTTTTTCCCACAGGATACTCCTCGTCGAACCTGCTCTTCGCGTATCGGGATATTGGGTCTCGCGATATCGCGAGGCTTGCAACACCGTTCTAGTGCAACCAAACACCAAAACCCCGATCCCCGATGGTCAACGGTCAACACTTCAGGATATCGCCACCCGTGATGCCGAGCCCTTGTAATTAGGAGCCCCGAGTACTGAGGTGCCGATGCCACGTGTTATACTCCACACAGTCTCCGTGGGACCCGTCGCAACTCGGGACTTTGCTGTCTCTTCGTACTCCCTTAGACTTCAAAAATGCCGAAGTGCCGAGTCCCGATTTCTCGGGATCTCGTGCCACTTGTCCCTTCGATGATCTGCGGCTCCGATTAAATCGGGAAATCGCAACTCGCGATTTCGACGTGCTTGCAATGGTCGCACTCGCCAACCCCGATATGCCGATGCACGATGGCAAATGGATTCTACTTGCACTTGAAGATTGTTTTCTTCCAGAAGTTCAAGTCATTGGTTCTCTTCCTCTTGAGAACTCTTCCTGCTCCCGAGACTCAATTCTGTTCGCGCTCCTCCTGAGTCTATTCCCAAAATGCTTGCAAGGAACTATCTCTCCTGAACTTTATTCTCTCTGATCCCTTCAGAGATCTTCTCGAACACGCTCCCTGTGCTCGACCTTCAACCACTCCCAACAGTGTTGAAGTCCTCCAGGTCCTGTGTGTCCACAGTCACAACGAACCCGACCTTATCCTTCTCAGATTTTCTATTAAGACTTCAATCCGACCTGCACTTCACCTGCATGGCTCGAACAACCAAATTCACTCCGAGTTTAACGAGAATGAGAGTTTAACTGTAGAGCCTCCTCGACGCACTCTATGCGGAGGAATTCAACTGCACTCTATGCAGGAATCTCCTGGCTCAAACAGAGAAACAATTGAAACTCATTCAATTCATTCCCTCAGATTTCGAACTTGATATGCAATCACATATGCAGCATATAAAAGATAAGCATAAAGAGAAGCAAGTATGCAACAACATAACATTAACAACACACACAGTTCAAACACAGCCATGGAATTGAATCAATAGCTTTCTTCTATTAATTCAATCTGTACATGGGGTTTCTTCACGAACTCTCTTCTCTGTTCTCTATTGCTCTCTCTCCTAATGCTGAATAAAGCTCAGGATCATTGAATACAATGTACAAGGAGGGTGCCTATATTCATTTTCCCTCCTGGAAATTGAAACTATCTAATCTACAGCTAACCCTATCTACCAGCATTAAAACTATTTAATGTCTTCTTATCTACATTACAATACAAGTGCGCTTCATATGAATGCGTTCATTCAAACGATGGCGCAACAATCTTCATCGTGATTCAAAAAGGTATGCGTTGGTGCTGTCCAGCTGTCCTTCTCTTCCCTCCACGCTGGCTCGCTTTTCGGCGTCGTAGATGCTCCTTCATCAATGTGCTTCTTCCAACAATGTTTCATGTCACCATAAAAAAATCGTCTTGTTCATCGTGACTTCATAAATCTCAACAACGTTGAGATGTTGAACCTATTAGAAATAATAGGTGTGCTCGTTTAACCATAGACAATATAGCAATATTGTCACCCAACCATAGGCCAAAGCCACCCCTGAGCACCTTAACCTTGACAGAGAGAATAATTTCGAAAGTAAACCCTAGATCCAAAAGCCAATCAAGGTATCTTACCACTCTCTAGAGCTAGCGTACCAAGAAAAAATTCCAAACCATAACCAAGAGAAAGTACAAGCCTAAAACCGAAAATACTAGTTGCAGTAGTTGTAGTTGCAACTACTCTCCAAACTTGTGCACTTACTAAATTTGTGCAGTTGCGAGTTGTGTGTGTCCAAATCATCTTTGGCATATTGTATTTATACTGATCTTTCTTAGCTATCTGAGCCAACTTCTCTTTATGGAGGCTAGAAACTCAATATTAATTATTCTTTTTATCTGAATTGTCTTCTAGGGTTATGTCCAAGGCTTTTATGGTTTCTCTTTCTTCCCAAAATATTCTAGTCTTATCAAGGTTACACATGGAGGTTAATACCTCATGCAGCTACCAAAATATCAAAACTCCCTCCTAGCTAGAGAGGTATTAAAGGAAATGATCTTGAGCACAAACATATCATTCAACCGGTAGCATCATCATAGCCACAAATGCTATCTCATCATCAAATCACGAGCACCATCATCACTATTATTATCATTTGATAGCATCAACTGCATCATCTCTCAAATCGATACTCCATTTGAGTAATCAGGCATGATGTTGAATAAGTCAGTTACTCCATAGAGTGATATGTGAACCATTCTTCTAATCTGGACATATGTCCAAGATGAATAATTGTTCCAATAGATGCTGGAAGCCAGCCATGAGCTACAAGGAATATTCTTCTAATCCAGACATACGTCCTAGAAGAATAAATTTCCTGGACCATTTTCCTCCTAGAGAATGTCTGTCCACCAACACACTAACTATCCAACTAGTTGGTAATCATTTCCAACACTATTGATAGTCTTCATGGAAATCAAAACAATTCCATTCAATAGAACACAACTGTGTCTATCCATAGTAGTACACAACTACTATCTAGTGTTACACAACCATACCAAGTAGCACACGACTACTTAATTCGTGACACATAGTCACAACTAGTGGAACACATCCACCACAGTAGCATACATCTACTGTCCAGAGACATACAATCTCCACAACAATCATATCATATGATATCAACCTGCATAAAACAATATCATGATATAAACTGAGTCATCTGGGCCATTCTTCCACTCATGTATGTGATATTTGGAAGAGCATCTTCCATCAGAAGTCAAAACATCAGCCATGGACTATGTGGACTATTCTTCTCAATAATAGAAGAAGAACTGTCCCTAATTTATGAGCCTAGACCATTCACCTAACTGGGTCATTCCTTCGGCACTAATCATAGTGCAAACTGAAGAGAACGAGTTTTCCCTAAGGGTTGTCTATCCCTGATTGTTGAACATGGAACATTCACCTAACTAGGTTATTCCTCTGGCACAAATCATAGTGCAACTTGGTGAGAATGAGTCTTCCCTCGGGAATGACTGTTCGGACCATTTCCTATGGAAATGACTGTCCTGCACCAAGCTCCAAAACAGACTATTCTTCGAAACTTCTCACAACTGTGAACTTTGAGAGAATGAATTCCCAGTGAGGTGGACCATTCTACTTGACCACTACTCAGAGTGACTTCCAAAAATAATGATTGTCCTCGACCATTCCCCCACACTGGCCACAAGGGGAATCGTTTTCTATGGTACATTAACAATCTATTGGACCATTTTCATTACGAAAATGACTGTCCGATCTAGACAATTTTCCGAACTGGAAAATTCTTGTCTGTCATAAATATCAAACCACTTTCCAAAATGGAAAGGAACTTCTCATTTTGGACCATTTTTCGAACTGAAAAATGAGTGTCCATAAATCAATAACAAATCAATTCTCCCTCCCAAACTGAGAGTAATCTCTTCCTTTTTCAATAAGGAATTTGTCTCCACGAGCCCCAACTTATTTCTTAAGTACGCAAACTTTTCATCTTGGACAGAGGCTTTACCAAAATATATGTTATCTTCTCATATTTGGGGATATGTTGGAGAACCACTTCTATTTTCTGGACTTCATCATGGAGAATATAATGTTTGATCTCAATGCACTTCAGTTTGTCATGGAAAACTGGTTTTCTCTAAAGGCTTCATATAGCTCTTATCATTACAATATATCATGGTCGAGTTCAACACTTTTGTTTCCTGCTAGCTCATGACATTGTGGCAAAGCTCAAACTGAAACATATCTGAAGTAGCAATTTTTTTGTCATCGTGAGAGTTTTCAATGAATTAGCAATCTATCATCTAGGACTTTTGAGTAACTATTTTGATACACTATCTCTAGTATAGAAATTTTTTACCATGCTTCTCCTGTATATGAGATACTCTACATCAGGTTGTTTGAATCCATACAAGGTCTTCTTATATCTGCATACATGTGTCTCTTTTTGGTATAAGCTTCTTTCTCACTTGCTTTATTTGGGAAGAACATTCTTTTACATGTAAATTTCAATCCATGGATACTAGTGAGATGTCATTATAGTTTTTCTCCCTCCTTCTGGAGGAACCTCTGAATCTCGCAATAATTATTACATACATTGTTCTTTATCATAACTTCCATTTATTCTTCTTGATTTATTCTAGTGGGTTCAAACCAAGCTGGTAGTCTTGTGATTCTCGGTATAATAACTGGTTGTTCTAGATTTTCTTTCTTTCTTGGAATCTTCATGTTCTTCCTCACGTCTCTCTTTATCTCTTGGGTCCATGGGTTCTTCTATATGACATGAATCTTCCAACTTCTTCCTTTCATCATGGAATCATGGATGTAGATGGAAAACCAAGGATACTTTAAGGCTTCTTTTTGAAGAATAGTTATTCTAGAGTCAAATTGAACACATGTTTCTTATCATGGCTACTACTTTCAATTGGAACATGGACAGATACTTCATAATCCTCAATGGATCATATCATTTAGGATTAGCTCCCTCCTAATCCTTGCTTTATGCATGAATGTATGCTCTTCTTTTGGAATTTTTTAATCATCTCCCTCCATCTAAGAGAGTCCATGCTTATGTCTGCATCCTTATTGCCTTTTGCAAAGCGTCACAAGTCTTTTTCTAATTTCCTCTTGATTGTTGACTTATTTATATTTTGACTTCTTCTGGGTCTCTTCAAGTTTGATTATGATTTCGACTTATCTGGAAGTTGTTACTTATATAATAGCTTCCACATGAATTGTTACCAAGGGTTGTCAACACACTTCATCTTTTCATGTGTATTTCTTGACTTTTGGTCATCGTGATAGCAATCCTTACCTTGTTATTCTTCCCTAGGTATTGTTTCACTTCAACATCTTATCTTCTAAGAAATATATATGCAAGATATGTACAAAAACTATGTAAACATGGTATGTACAAGAACTTTGAAGAATATTGTTACCTTGACTTGGAAGGAAAAGTTTGTTTTATCTTTCTTAGCCTTCTTTGAGGGTTCCCTTTCTTCGACAACTGATGCTTTGTCTGTTTCCTTCCTTAAGCCAAAATTCCTCTTATTCCTGAAATTCTTGATTTTTGTAGTGAAGGATTGATCATCATATTTCTTTTGGGATTTATCTTTTCTTCTAATCCTTGATTCTTCTTGTGCACAACAAGTCCAAAGTTCTTCAAATATGAGATACTCCTTTCTTGTGTTCATGATTGCGGCACATGCATTGCATGCCTTGGGAAGGTTGCTGAGTACTATATTTACTGGTTCCTTGAAATGATTTCTTCAATAGCTTTTAGTTGATCTTTTGACTGAGATATTCTCACAAAGTATGATTTTGTTCTTTCATAATCATTCATGTCACAAATCTCATTCTTCAAATTCATTACTTGTCCAATGTTTCTAACTGAGAAGAGATTAGATAGGGCATCATACATATTCTTAGATGAGTTACGATGGGAGATGTAGGGTATCAAATGGTATTTTATAGATTCCTCTATGATACTCATGGAATTGATGTCATTTTCCTTGAACTTCTCCATAGCTGCAATGTTCTGAGGTTATTTCTCTTTTCCTTCTTTAAACTGTGGTTCCACGATCTTTCCTTTCACAATATGAAACACTTTATTCTTGGCAAGGATGAGGAAAATCCTTATCTTCCATGATTTGAAGTTAGAAGCCCCTTATAACTTGTTTTATGACTTCATAGAGTAAGTCATGACTGCTTTGACTTGGTCAACCTTTGACTTTGACCAAAAACTCAAACTTGATGTCTTAACTTGCTGAGAATACCGAGAGGTGCACTAGGTTAGGGTTCACTAGGATATCTAGAAATTAGGTCAATCTCTTCACTTAAGGTGCCTTAACACGAGGGTTAGGGTTTCGTTACTACAGAAAAAAAATTAACTACAACTGCAACTATAACTGAGCAAATCCTCCCAATCTATCTTCCAGTGGTTAAAATATCCGAAGATAGTGTGGGCCTAAAAAATGTTAGAGATAATAGGTGTGCTCATTTAACCATAGACAATATAGAAATATTGTCACCCAACCATAGGCCGAAACCACCCCTGAGCACCTTAACCTTGACAGAGAGAATAATTATGAAAGAAAACCCTAGATCCAAAAGACAATCAAGGTAGCGTAACACTCTCTAGAGCTAGCATACCAAGAAAAAAGTCCAAACCATAACTAAGAGAAATTCCAAGCCTAAAACCAAGAATACTAGTTGCAGTAGCTGCAACTGCAACTACTCTCCAAACTTGCGCACTTACTAAATTTTCGTAGTTGTGAGTTGTGTGTGTCCAAATGAGCTCTGGCATCATGTATTTATACTACTCTTTCTTAGCTGTCTAGGTTTACTTCTCTTTCTGGAGGCTATAAACTCAATATTAATTATTCTCTTTAACCTAATTTTCTTACAGGGTTATGTCCAAGGCTTTTAGGGTTTCTCTTGCTTCTTGGAATATTCTAGTCTTGTCAAGGTTAAATGTGGAGGTTAATACCTTCCGCAACTACCAAAATATCAATAGAACCAGCCTCATTACATATATCTCATGCTTGATCTACTCTACCATGTTGACCTTCATGATATTCTCCTTTTCCATCACTTTAATCATGACCCTCTCACCCATGTTTATATTTCTCACATGGTAAACCTTAGCAAAGGTCCCCTGCTCAAGGAGATTCCCCAGTTCATACTTTCCTAGAAAAACATGAGGATTTATCTCCATTTAAAAAAAAAATCCTAATTAGCATCCATGTTGTGGTCTATTCACCATGTCTCTAATATTCTATTATTTACTTCCACAACATTGTATAACTCCTCAATGTAAACACTCAATGTGCTAGCTAGAAATTTTTCTGTCAAATGTTGTGTATAAGTGGATTGTTGTGGCCTTTCAATGGTAGTGTGGATTAAATGCGAATTTAAAGGAGGTTTGGATATATAGACACTGAGAGATGCTCTGGATATTGCTACTGAGATTCAAAAGCAAGCCATTCTATAAATTAAATATTTCTCTAAGCCTTTAAGACTTCTATCTACTCATGTAACCCATAGAATCAAGAATTGATCAGTGCGGTGGAGGATTTGATTTTATTATTATCCATGGTAAACCTACATGATTTCATTGCATAGTATATTTAAAACACATATGATAAAAATATCCACATATCCATGCCAATATGGTCATTCACAGTGGGCTGAAAACATCATTGCACCATACAATACAATTCGATCTTACACATATCAATCACTAGTGGCTTGAAATTATTCCATGAACATTTACAACAACCATCATGGGAAACATATGCTTTTGCACTTGTCTACTATCTAATGCTTCATAAACCATGCCAAGAACACTTGTGACAGTCCCATGCATTTCTCCAAGAAACACAACCTAAATGAAACCGAGTAGATCATGGCATCCAAGTGGTAGATATATCCATCTACCAACAAATCCATGTTTCTCCATGCATGTTCCATGTCAAACACACATGATTCAATATCACTCTCCATTTCAATTCTTATTGTGCTTGCCATTTTCTTACAATATTTTTCATTCTACACAAGATCCCTTTTGGCCCTTGGTTATGGAAGTAAGTGAAGATCAAGGAAGAAAAGGTAGAATGCGAACTGTGTGGAAGACACAGTGATTGTTACTGGTTCGAAGTGAGAAAAAGAGCAGAAAAGATAGAGTGAAGTAAAAGGAAGCAAGTCGTTGAACGAGGAGATCGAGGATGACAAATCAACAAGAAAGAAGGATTGTGGACAACTAAAAAAGTGGAAAAATCCACCGTTGGATGCTTTGGAGCACCGCGTGATAAGGAAGGAAAGACAGGTTGGTGAAGCCCTAAAAACACAGGTCAAGTTGACCTAGGGTTTTAGCCACCTAGGGTTTTGGTATATAGGGTTTTGAAACCTAGGTTTCGGCCTAAGGATGTTGGTGAGCTATTGTAATGTATAAATAGAGGTCTAAAAGACCTGGGATGGGTTGGTGTTATGATGGTTGTTTTTGTCTTTATCATTAAGGGATTGAGTGAGTAATAGTGTGTGAGGAAGAAGTGATGAGTACGAGAGCCTTCTGTATTGTAAGATCTTCAGATGGGTGTGAATATTAACCATGCAGTTGGGTGCACAGGGAGGTGAGAGATAGATAGGAGAAGAAAGAATATCTTCTAGTTGAGAGCGTAGACAAGAACTATATGATTCATCCTAATATATTATAAGAAAAGTTTTGTGGACGTAGCCCTAGAGAGAGGTTGAACCACGTATATTTTGTGATGTATGTGTGATTGGTGTCCTGTTCTTTGTTATTGATATATTTCTATTGCATTACCTTGATAGATCTGATCTATATTTGGGTGTAGTAGATCTAAGATGATAAGTGATATATGAATGTTGTATTTTCCTAGTATTAGATCCACTTGATATTTCCCTTGGTTGTAGACATCTCTTTCCTACAACCCCCCCCACAACTGCTTTGAGTGATACTGCATCTTCTTCACAGGTGTTGCCGAAAGGGCCAATAGTTAGGGCTTGTTGGTGTGCGCTTGGAGATGAACCCTGGGTATGCCCCTGTGCCAACAAATGGTTCTGTTGTTAAGACAAGAATCTTCTTGAGGGAATGTCAAGGTGGTTTCCATCAAAGACAGAGACTCAAAAGTGGATAGAGGATGAAGAAAAGGACTTTGTTGAAGCCCAGAACAAGAACCCTAATCTTAGCATAGAGAATTGGTTGGAGAATTATATATTTACTAATATACACAAGATTTTCTTTGGAGGGATCCATTAGGATCTATATGAGTGGCTAACTAGGTTAGCAGATACCCAGTTTGAGATCAGATCTAGACCTCCTGTGGTTTGGACATCGATGATGATTAGGAAGGTCAAGAGAGTTGATAACATCGTATCACGAGTAGTAGATCACTAGTTTGATAGCACCATTGGAGGGTACATCACCGAGTTTGTTGTTTACAGAGTAGATTCATATAGACAATCCGAGAGATATTTCTTCAAGAGACCCAGAGGAAATTTTTTATGTTTTCTAAAGTTGAGGATCAAGATTCTATTGCACGAGAAGAACATCTTGAAGATACATTAGATTGGTCGGATTTGAAAAAGATAATGTTCAGGAATTCAGACGGCGATAGTGACACAGAGGCTGGACATATGCGTAGTGGAAGAGCATTCAGAGAAGTTCACCTTGTGAACCTGTTTAAGAAGAACTATGGGGATGAGGGTTTCTACAGTGGAGAAGAGGTAGATATGACGAACAAAGAGCATTCAGAACCTGCTAAGGAAGAGGAAGGGAAAGTTGAAGAGCCTCACCAGGAATTGCATAGACTGCATAAGTAAGTACTATTATCTCTCATGTTGATTTAGTAGCATTAAAAAACCAGAGTAATCCAAGCTACCAAAGCGTTCAGAGCACTGTCACTAGTAGTCCAACACATACTCAGTCAGGAACCCTAGGAAGATCTATGGAAGATGAGATGAGGCTCCCTATTTTTAGGGTAGATGGTTCTGAATACCATGATCAACATTGGTTCCTATGTGAAGCCGTATGGAATATTAAAAATTTCACCAACGAAGATGTTAAAAGAACCCAGTTTAGTACTACCCTAAGGGATCGTGCACTAAGTTGGTACACGAAGCTTGTCCAAGGACTTGCACAATGTAAGCCACTGAATCAGATCAAGAATGCATTGATTGCAGAGTTCAAGAAACCCAAATCAGAATCAAAATGTATTACAGAGATGAAAGAGATCAAGTAGAAGGTAGCCAAACCCGTTTGGGAATTCGATCAAAGATTCAAGACCTTAACAAGTTGATTGACTTTTAAGTTCCTAGATGAGCAGAACAAAGAATGGTTCATTTCTTCCCTCTTACCACACATTAGAGTTCCTCTGATGCAAAACAATATTTCTTCACAGGCTGAGGCACTGGAGATCGCCATGAAGCTAGAATCATCCCCTATGGGAGAATCAAGTTTAGGTATGAGTCAAATCTTGAGTCAGCTAACTAGTTTGTCTTTGCAGGTCAAAGATATGAAAAAAGACAAGGGAAAAGATAAAAGAGAAGACATATGGTGTGTCAAATCCATATTAGAAGGCCATGACAAGGAACACCATCCCCTATTCCATGAATACTTGGCCTTTGGAGCTCTTAGCCCTTTGAATCAAGTCACCTTACTCTGGTGTGAGGTATGCAGAAATAAACATCACCCTGGTGAGTGCTATTACATGCAAAAGTATGTTCATACACCCACACATTTGTATTGCACGTTCTATAAGTCTATGGGACATGATGATAGGGATTGTAGGGATTACGATATCATGCATGAAAGGTCAAGAGACATATACAAAATTCAAGGTGAAGTACAAAAAGAAGGAAACACTATGCAGTATAACTCCCCTGAGAGAGAAAACTTCAATCCTCGTGGTGGATTCAGAGGATGAGGAGGAGGAGGAGGTATGGGTCGAGGCCGAGGAAAAATAATCAGTTATAATTATGCACAACCAGGACACCTAGCAAGGGATTGTCAAAACCCTTGTACCACTTCCAGCTATTGCAAATCCTTCGACGATGTTATCAAGGAATGTCCAACATTGTTGGCTAATATTGAGGAAAGAAGAGGACCTCAACAGAGCCCACAAGTACAAATGATATACACTGAAACTCACGTTGAAGACTCTAGAGTCATTGTTATTACCAGAGGAGGAATTGTTACAGGAGAAGACAGAATGACCCAAGGAAAGACTACAGAAGACTCAGGGGTCAGGAAATCTACAGAGAAGACCCAAACTTTTGATGCAAAGAAACAAAGACAAATATTTGAGGAGGCAAGAAAAGAGTTCAAAGAAGACCAAGGCTCTTCATCGAAAACACAACCAGAATTAAGAGAATATGGAATTCCTCTGGAATTTGATCAATCTTCTTTGCCAAAAGAAGGAAAAGAGGTAAGCAAGCTCATGGAATTTTTATATACTTGTGTTAAGTTGATTCAAGATGAGAGCATTGTGCAAGAGATACAAAATTTAATCAGATAGTATGAGATAGGAAGGACATACCCTTTACTGAATAAATCAGTACATCAACTATCCAATAAAAGAAGGACAAATAAGGAACTACACCTAAATGCTCGGATTGGAGAATATGATATAGACTATGTGGTCCTCGACTTAGGGTGGGAGGTTAATGTAATGACGAAGAAAACATGGGCACTAATGGGAAAATCGAAGTTGATCTATTCCCCCATCAGGATTAGCATGGCTAATCAACAGTAGTAAGCCCCTTTGGTAGATTGGAACATGTGCATATGGACATTGATGGAGTAAGGATGTTTGCATATTTTGAGGTAATTGAGATAGTTGATGACAATTGTCCTTACCCTGCACTGTTAGGAATTGATTGGTATTTCAACAATTCCAATGTGGTTGATTTAAATAAAAGACGTATGAAATTTGAAAGAGATGGCCTTAGGGTCATTGCACCTTTACATCCATACGAAGGTCAACAATACACATAACCTATCAGAGAATAATATCGCGCATATGAATTGGAAAACATATAAAAACTAATAGCCAGACAATAGGATTACATTAATCCTACAACCGATGGGAACCTAAGCTGGCAAAGTGACAACACATGTTCATCAGATTCAGAAGAAGCACCAGAGAACTGGCAGAAAAAAATGTATGAAGTATCTATAAGGAGATGTGCTAGATTAACCAGAGAAGTTCGTTGGATCGACACAATAGTAAGTAACCTACCCACCTTTGATGGTTTGAATCCATTAGAAGCCTTCTTAGTGGACTTTGAAGCAAGTTTACCAACACAATAGAGATTGTTGGCAATGGACGAGGCCTTGAAATCCACACCAAAAAGATGGTGGGGGACACACAAAAACCACATTGTAGAATGGGTATCATTTCGTACCTTGATGACCGTGCAGTTCTCAGCACAAGTAGAAGGATGCGAAGTTAGGTACACATTTTGAAGCTGCCCAAAGGACCATGTGCAAAGTTGTGAGGAATCCTCGAGAGCCATTCCTCAAGAGAAGTGGGTGCACAAATTCATAACCACACGGGACACTATCCCTATCAACTGGTACCTTCAAGCAGAGTTGTGCCTCATCACTACAGATTGGGAAGGTATGACTCAAAACTTTATCACCACATTTTTATTAAAAATCCAATATCCTATAGTAGATCAAGCATTACAGATTGTAAGACAGAAAGTATTTGAGGAGGCCTCTAGCCTCTCTTTATAAGAAGAAGAGGATGAATGGACTGCGCCTCTGCAAAAAATGCAAGGTTGTTACAACATTAATGCTGATGAAGATGATGATCCTAGGAAGGTGAACATCACATAAACATAAGGCCAAAGATATGTGGAAGGACTAGGAGTTGAGCTGCCATTTATTGGACAACCGATCAAGATCAAAAAAGTCAATATTGGAATAGAGCAAACACCAAATCTTGCAAATGTTGGAGATTATTGGGATGTTGCTACTATTGAAAAAATCACAGAGTTACTGCTTAAATATCAAGACTTGTTTCCAACCAAGTTCACTGAAATGAAGGGCATTAAAGGGTCTATGGGAGAGATGAGGATCCCTTTGCAACCAGATGCAAGACCAGTCAAACAGAGACCCTACAGATTGAACACTAAGTATAAGGAGAAAGTGAAAATAAAGCTCGACAGAATGCTGGAAGTAGGGATTATAGAACTTGTCGAAGAATCATAATGGATTAGCGCTATGGTGGTGTAAGACAAGAAGATAGGAGAGATCAGGATCTGTGTAGATCTCAGGAAGCTGAATGATGCATGTTTACATGACCCCTTCCCTACACCATTCAGTGATGAAGTGTTAGATAATGTGGGAGGCCAAGAGGTATACTCTTTTACAAATAGATTCTCGGGATACCATTAGATCCATATTGCCAAGGAATATCGCCATAAGACCACATTTACAATAGACTGGGGATCCTACCAGTATATAGTGATGTCATTTGGACTGAAGAATTCCCCAACCATATTTTCCAAGGTGGTGGTTGAAGCATTCAAGGAATTTTTGCATAAATTTCTAGAAGAATATTTTGATGATTGGATTGTTTTTAGTTTATTGAAAAATCATATTGAATGTCTAAGGATAATGTTGGATAAATGAAGGTAGTGTCAAATTGCCTTGAATCTGAAGAAATTCATCTTCTTATCACCATTTAGAGTTTTGTTAGGTCATATTGTATGAAAGTAGGGATTGCTGGCAGATCCATCTAAAATTTCCATTATAGTTTATCTACCTCCTCCTACTTCAGTCAAATAGTTGCACATTGTGCTGGGACACACATGATACTACAGAAAGTTCATTAAAGGATATGCCTAGATTACAACACCCATGGAGAATATTTTGAAGAAAGATTGTCAGTTTACTTGGACAAAAGAATTCCAACATAGCTTCGACACACTGAAACAAAAAATGGTTTATGCGTCTATTCTGGTCTTCCCATATTGGAGCAAGGAGTTTCATGTGCATGTCGATGTGTATTCTATTTCCTTAGGAGCAATGTTAGCACAACCTAGGGATGGAGATATTGACCATCCGTTAGCCTTTTCCAGCAGGAAGCTATCAACTGCTGAGATCAAGTACACCACTACTGAGCGAGAAGGGTTAGCCATTGTGTATGCGCTGCAAAAAATTTTCCACTACTTGTTGGGAGGACACTTTAAAATGTTTACTGATCACTCCGTGCTGAAATACCTAATCAACAAGCTAGTGCTGGGGGGGGATAATATGCATATGGATTCTTCTATTTCTAGAATATAACTTTGAGATCGTAGTAAATCTAGGAAGAATGAACAAAGGTCCTGACCACTTGTCAAGGTTGGAACATGGTGAAGAGCCGACTAGTTTGGAGGATGCACTATCGGATGCATAGTTACTGGACATTAGAAATATTGATGACCACTTCATAGAAATATTCTAGTTCCTATCAACAGGAATGACACCTAGAGATTATACAATTCCATAGAAGAAATATCTAGTAGTGTGCGCTATAGAATTTTCACTTATAGATGGACAACTATAAAAGATGGGACCTGATGAGATATTGAGAAGGTGTGTTATGGAGGCAGAGCGACCATTGATCCTCGTAGAAGATCATGAAGGCATCGCAGGAGGACATTACGCAGGAAAAGAAACTACGCATAAGGTTATTAGAGTCGACCTTTGGTGGCCTACCCTATATAGAGATGCTAAATACTATTACATAGCCTGCGATATATGCCAAAGAGTTGGGAAACCATCCAGAAGAGATGAAATTCCATTAGCACCACACTTGACCCTACAAGCATTTGAGAAATGGGCCATTGACTTTGTAGGACCTATAAACCCACCAGGAAAGTGCACAGGAGCAAGATACATAATCACTGCAATAGAGTACTTGACCAGATGGGCCGAAGTAAGAGAAATTAAGGACTGTAGTGAAAATAAAGTTGCGCGCTTCATATTTGATGACATCATAACTAGATTTGGATGCCCGAAGATCCTTATGAGAAATCAAGGCACACATTTCATAAACAAAACAATTGAAGCCTTGACTGAGGAATTTGCAGTCCATCAACAGATGAGAATGCCTTACCATCCACAAGTAAATGGGACAGTGGAAGCATTCAACAAGATCTTGGAGACAACGCTGACGAAGATTTTCAGTGTGAACAAGGATGACTAGGATTTAAGAGTACTAGCAGTACTATGGGCCTATAGAACCACTTGAAAGAAGCTAACAATGCAGACCCCTTTTAAGTTGGTGTATGGTCTTGAAGCCATTGTCCCAATGTAATATTTGGTACCAAGCCTAAGAATTGTTTCCTTCATAGATATGGATGACATTGGAGTTGTTCGAGAAAGGCTTTCACAATTGGTTGAACTAGAAGAAGACAAATTTATTGCAGAATTCCATCTACAGGTATAGAAGGAAAGAGAGAAGGCCTATCATGATAGGAACATCAAGAAGAAGGCATTTAAACAAGGTGATCTAGTATTGGTATATGACATTAAGTTCATAAGACATCCTAGGAATTTTAGAACGCGTTGGCTCAGGCCATATGATATTGCCTATGTTACAGAAGGAGGAGTTGTGTAGTTGAATACTTTGAAGGGAGAATGGAAGGAAGGATTAGTGAATGGGAGCCTGTTGAAATTGTATTATGACAACCAATTACCCTGCAACTCTAAGTAAAAGCATAAGAAAAAGGGTCTAGGTACCAGGTACAGTTGAAACTGCATACCAGACACAGAAAAGACAGTCTGCACAAGGAAGGAGAGGAGGCATAGATAAAAAAAAAACACATCCCTGCGCAGTATGAACTCGAAGTAAAATAGAAAGGACATATATGAGGTGCCTCAGGACGAGTCACAGGTGAGTGTTGGGGGCCTATTGGCCCTTGGTTATAGAAGTAAGTGAATATCAAGAAAGAAAAGACAGAATGTGAACTATGTCGAAGACATAGTGACTTTTACTGGGTCGAACTGAGCGAAAGAGAAGAAAAGTCGGAGCAAAGCAAAAGGAAGAAATCCGTGGAATGAGGAGATAGAGGATGACATATCAACAAGAAAGAAGGATCGTGGACAACTCAACAAGCAGAAAAATCCACCATTGGATGCTTTGAAGCACTGTGCGAGAAGGAAGGAAAGACAGGCTAGCGAAGCCCTGAAAACGTGGGTCAAGTTGACCTAGGGTTTTAGACACCTAGGGTTTTGGTATATAGGGTTTTGACACCTGGGTTTCAGCCTAAGGATGTCGGTGAGCTATTGTAATGTATAAATAGAGGTCTAAAGGACCTAGGATGGGTTGGTGTTATGATGGTTGTTGTTATCTTTATCATTAAGGGATCGAGCGAGTAATAGTGTGTGAGGAAGAAGTGTTGAGTACGAGAGCCTTTTGTATTGTAAGATCTTCAACTAGGTGCGAAGATCAACCCTGAAGCTGGGTGCGTAGGGAGGGGAGACATAGAGAGGAGAAGAAACAAGATCTGCTAGCTGAGAGCACATATAAGAACTATATGCTTCATCCTAATATATTATAAGCACAGTTTTGTGGATGTATCCCTAGAGAGAGGGTGAACCATGTATATTTTGTGTCGTATGTGTGATTGGTGTTCTATTATCTGTTATTGATATATTTCCATTACATTACCTTGATAGATATGATCTATATTTGTGTGGATTAGATATAAGCTGATAATTGATATATGCATGTTGTATTGTCCTAGTATTAGATCCACTTGATATTCCCCTTGGTTCTAGACATCTTTGTCTTGCAACCCCCCCCATAGCTACTTTGGGTGAGACTGCATCTGCTTCATAGGTGTTTCCGAAAGGGCTAGTATTTAGGGCTTGTTGGTGCACTCTTGGTGCTGAACCCTTGGCCTACCCCTATGCCAACACTCCCACTCCAACCAAGATTATATAAGAAAACTTTGTCCCTAAAACCTTGGATTTGAAGTGATCTATATCTAATACAAAATGAAAGGAAGCAGAGGTGTGTATTATAGTTCCTACGCTAATACATGAGATAAGAATGTGCAAAAAATGATCTAGGTGGATATCGATGGCCGCCCATATATTCCACTGGCTCAAAATACAGTTTCCCACCTTGGCAGTTTTTGTACAGTTTTTTAGGTCCCAAACTTTCGGGGCCATTTTGAGGCCCTAAACGACGTTCTTTTGAAGTTTGGGGGCCCAATAAAGATCCATTGGTTATTTCCTTGGCCCGGTTGAAATGTGTTCCTGACTAGACCTTTTCAATGAGCTATCGTGTGCCCCAAATAGAGATCGCATGCGAATGTTATGCCCTTGGGAAGTTGACGTATCAACTACCCCCATCAGGGCCCACAAACCTTTTGGCGTTTCTTCTTCTGGGGTTAAGGTTTTGGATTTTCTTTATGTTAAAAGGGCCTTTGGATCCTCATTGTAAACATCATCTTCTTGTGAATGAGCGTAGTCGTCACATCTCTTCTCAGAGATAAGCTTCTGCCATTCTAGTGAGTTCATTAACTCTGTATTTTAACAATTTTTGTACATTCTTTCATTAATAAAAATTGTGCATTAGTGTATCTCTATGTTTGTTGAAATATATCTGTATATTTCCTTATTATATTTCCACCTTCATTTCATTCTCAAAATAATTTGGATCAGTGGTGTCAGAGAAGGTTGCTCCTTATCATTTCTTAGTGCATGTCCCTAATGAGGTCAGGGTATAAAAAGTTGAGTATTGATCTAGTTTCTCTTGAGGATAACCACTCTCGCTATCCTGAGCGACCTTCGAAAGAAAATAGAGATGCAGGAAAAAACTCTACTGATTATTTTCTTGAAGAAGCCCTCACGCGACAGAGAGACGAAATAATGGAGAATTTTTCTCAAATCCTTCAACAACTGCCAAAAACAACAGAGACGTCTTCATCAATTAATCACTTAGGAAGCGCCTCCCCTTTCAAGTTACAATTTAATTTTGATATTCCCATGTTTGAAGGTCAGATAGATGCAAATTCTTTGGAAAAGGGGTTAAATATGCTAGAAGGATATTTCTTTGTCCACAACTTTTTCGATAGAGAAAATATCTCCTTTGCACTCCTCAAGGTTGTCCCCTATGTCAAATATTTGTGGGAAACTTACTAGGAGAAAAATTCCACAAAGGAGTTTGGAATATTTGGGGCTGAGCCCACTTGGTATTTTTTTATGGATGCGGTCAAAAGAAAATATTACCTTGCTGGAAACTATGATGACTAGTACATGAGATGGACCAGGTTACATCAAGAGAGGGGACAAACAGTGTCGGAGTTCACAAATACCTTCCATACCTTGCGCACTAAGATAGGTATCAAAGAATATGAGTTGCATCTAGTTCTAAAATATTGTGCGGCTCTAAAAAGGTACATCCAAACTGAAATGGATTTTCTAGACATCTCATCACTGGGAGCCATTTATCGATATGTTGTCAAAATTGAGCATAAATTTAAGCAACAGAAAAAGAAGGAGTTTGGGTCTGCAAATCCGCAACAACTGAAGTATGATAAAGGTGAACCTTAATCACAAAACATCCAACCTCAATAAAACCAATCCAAGTTGTAGGAAAATAAGGGTAATGGGAAGACGAAGAAGGACACTAGAAAGTGGTGTGAATTCCACAAAATCCCTTGGCACAACACTAATGAATTTCTCTCAAAACAGTCATTGATGGTCGAGCTCAAAGAAAAAGAGTTGAACCTAGACTCATAATATGATTTAGAAAACAATAAAAGGAGACAAATCATTGATGTAGAACTGTTGGCCCTTGACCAAGTTTTGGGATAACCTTGGTCATTTTGACCTATTTTGGGACTTCGATAGCCTGTCGAAGATGAAGCACCATGCGAAGAAGAGATTGCGAAAGCTAGACCCCCTTTTTGGGTCCTTTTTAGGGTTTTGGGATAATGTAATGGGAAATGGATGTCGGCCTGTGGTTTTACCCACGTTTAGGCCCACTTTTGTATGTATAAATAGAAGGATAGACAATGTAAGAATAGAGAGATGGGATTTCTTAGTGCAATCAGTAGTACATATATGTTATGTTGTATGAGTGCTCTGTGCGAACTATGTAAGGCTTGCAAGGCTAAGTGCAAGATACTGTAAGATTGTTATAGGAAGCTAGGTGTTGTAAGCACAAGGAAGAAGGATCTAGCGAGCTGCGCAGATATTCTATCCTATGCGAAGTAAGGGTTTTGAGTGTCTTTGTGTTGTAACCGATTGAAGACACTAATAAATAAGAAGATTTGGTGGACGTAGCCCCAGGGTGGGGGTGAACCACGTAAATTTGTGTGTTATACTCTATGCTTTGGTTCAATGTGTTTGTCTTTGCTTATGTTATGTGCTCTGATATATCCACTTATGCTTTGTTCTTCTTAGATATATATGATTGTTATATATGATGTGTATGAGTATTCTTAGTACTGATCTACTAGATCTAATCTGGGTTACTATGGTTAAGTGCTGAAATAATGTACATAAGAGTATTTACCGTGAAGCTCTATGTTGTCTGCAAACTATAATAAGGGTTAAATATTGATGAACGATCTATGCTAAGTTCCCTGTAAATATATAATCATAGATCTATGTCCCGGCTAAGGTTGCAGACACCTGAGTCTTGCAACCACCCCTACCTCTACCTCGGGTGAGACTTCATCTGCTTCGGAGGTGTTGCCGAAAGGGTCGGTTGTTAGGGTTTTGTTGCTACGCTCTTGAGCGTTGAACCCTGGGTCTACCCATGTGCCAACAAATGGTTTTGTTGCCGGGACTTGAAACTGTGATTGATGGGAACTAGAGAAGAAGAAGCTTTGTGAAAAGAAAGATCTATGCATAGATTTGGTTCCCTAGTGCGCATTGTTCTACTTGACCTGGGAAGCTTTGTGCTAAGAAAGAAAGGTTAGATCTGAAGAAAATAGGTCAGATCTACAAGAAAAGAGGTTGATACTGAAGAAAAGAAGTAAGATCTGAACGCTTTGTACTCTAAGAAAGGTAAAAGTGGAATTTTCTGATTAAAAGAGGTAAGATCTGTAAGCTCTGTGCTTTGATAAAGGTAAGAAAGTTCTATATCTGAAATATTTGTGCTCTATAAAAGTAAGATAAGTGGAACTTTTTGTTTCTAGAGCATGGATCTAGGTATTTTTGTTAGATTCTATCCTAGCTTTAAAACTAGGGAATTGTTAGATGAAAGAAGGTTTGATATGAATAGATTTGATAAGAATAGTGATAGATATGTTATACCTATGCATAGAAAGAATGTTTGGGATAACAAATGGATGCAGGATCCTAGAAAGAATTTGTTGCATATTGGCCCCTATGCTCCTGGTGCGAAGTACAAAAGAGGATGAGGATCAATTACAAGAAAGAGAGGATTAACCCTCTATTACAGTTGTAGAAAACAGGGACATCTAGCTAAGGAATGCCCTGGTGGAGGACCTAGTTGTATTTGTTGCAAATATCTAGATCATTAAGTATTGGATTGCCCCAGAATGATTTCTAGGCTCAAAGGAATGAATCTAAACCCTAAGGAAGATCGAGAGATAGCAGAACCTCAGAAAGAATCAGAGAAAGTATTAATTCAGATGAAAGAAACCCTCAATGAACAACGACGTGTCAGATTATCAGAGATCTTTAAAGAAAAAGAATGCATCAAAGTAAGGATAGGGGACTTTGACATTGATTGTGTTCTAGATGAGGAAACACAGATGAATATCATGACAGAGAGAACGTGGAAATCTATAGGGAATCCTTCCATGATCCCTTCACTAGGAGGAATAGGACTCTTCATAGGAAAATTGGTAAACCTATGTGGAAGGCTCACTCAAATATCTACGAAATAGGAAAATTGGTAAACCTATGTGGAAGGCTCACTCAAATATCTATGAATGTTAATGGAACTTCGACTGAAAAATATTTTGAGACTATTAAATTTATTGAAGACAATGCCCAGTTTACTATGTTACTTGGAAAACCTTGGATTGACAGAGATCGAGTTAGATGGAAGGAAGAAGAAAAAGTTTTGGAACAGAAGAAAAAATAATTAAAAGATTTTATGACCAAGAAGATTGCACAATTGATTGAATAATAGAAGAAAAGATCGAATCTCCTTGACACTAGAGACCCCAATGTCGAAGCTAAAAGAATGCCAGAAGGCTCACAAAATACTGAAGCACCTATCCCAGAGAAAGTAGAATTATTACCCCGAAGAGAATCTCAATAGTGCGCAGTGACTATGCTAAAAGAAGATAGGAATAAAAATGGAAAAAGACAGACCGAGTTGAAGATTACTGGGAGGAAGGCTAGAAAGTTAAGTACGAAGAGGGAAAATATTGAAAAGTTACAGGAGGTTCCAGATGGAACATCGCAGAAATAAAACTTGCAGAATGGGAGCTTCGCCGGGATATCAGAAAAGCGACCTATGGCACTTCGTCGTGGCAAAGCAATATAGTTGTTGGACCGATATACCCATTCGACTTCTGCCCCGAATGGAAAGAAAAGAATTAAAGGATTGCCACCATACCGTTGGACCTTTTCACAATGGACAGATCAACATTAATGGAAGATTCATACCCATTGCAAGCAAACCGTTGCCGAATTTCTTATTTATCTCGTCGCGCCATGCCCGAAGAACACTTTTTCTAACTAAGAATTCGAAGCCCACATAACTAGTGATTGTATACAGTGGTAATTGCGATCTGATTGTTCATCCTAGTGCAGTATATGAGATCATCGTGACCTCGATTATTTTTCCCAAGTGCGTATGTTCGATGAGCTCACCGCAGTTGAAAAAACCGTCACAAAGGTCCTCCTTGATTTAATGACTGAGAGAGTCATGTCGAAAAAAGGAATGTCCAACGGAGTCCAAGCATCATCGACAAGAGGAGTAGAAACTTCTCCATCCACTGCTTGAGTCGAACCGTCCTGACAGGTTGATGAGAAGAGAACGAAGCATAGGGATGATATTGTGAACGCTAAACTAGTTCTGAGAATTTTTCCTGCTTACCTACCCCCTCTGCATGGTGAAATCAACTGTGATAGTGTGCCCCAAGAATTCGAGTATGCTATGATCACCGCGTACCTACCGAAAGGGGTCCGTGCAGTTTGTGCTGACCATGACAAGATCACAACATTGAAGTTTAGCATATTCAACCTTGGTGATGGGAAAGTCTATAGTATGCTCGCCCTGCAAAAGTATCTAACGAAGATGAAGGGAAAGAACTCGAAGATTGTCCTACAGTATTGGACCCAGAACCTCATGCAGTCAACATTGTTGAATGTCATGAAGGTCCCACACTTTGGCAGGCACTAGGAGGTGAATGCGTGTGTAAAGTTGCTTCTATATTGCTATCATAGAGGCTACTTGTGGTTTAACAGGCATGTCACAGTGGATCCGACCTTGATCAATCGGATCATAGGACTCAGCATGCAAGGCCCTAACCCATAGGAGTTTTATCCTAGAAATACCACAGATAGAGCACTAGCAGTGAAGATCAAAGAAACCTATGATGATGTTGAGAAGGTCACGTGAGGATACAGGGTAGCCTCTATTCAGAGTGATGCAGTGTGCCTTGCCTATCAGCTAATCGCAGGCAAGCTAGTTTGCAAGAATCGACCCACCCAAGTGACTGGATTCGTAGTTGATCTCGCAGGGAAGTGCACAAAAGGACTTCAAATGAATTGGGCGAAGTACTTGGTGAATCAACTCGAACTAGATTGCAGGGAAGTGCTAGACCAAGGGTACGAGTTCCATTTCATTTGGCTTCTCATACTGATTGCCTTCATAGCATTGTAGATTCCAGAGGGTGCCACTTTCCGAAAGACCGATCCATTTGAACCTTTGGCTGTGAGGTTCAGTACCTTGTGGTACTTGACCAATATGAGAAAGCAATGGCAGTCAAATTTCATCTTCTACATATACTACAACCAGCTAAAGACCGCCATCTAGTCTACACCTTGCATTACCTTGAACACGCTCCACATATTCAGACCCTTAATGAAGTTCAGTGCGTATCGCCACTTCATTTATATAATAGCGCGAGATGATGAACACAATCAATAATTGCAGTCTTATTACAAGTTGACTGAGGAAGACATCAAAGAGATCACCAAGGATTGGTTAGTAGACCTTCTCATTCCAACAAACCTTGTAGAGATTTCCAATATTGATAGCCTAGAGACTATACTGAATACACCAGGACCAAGAAAAATGAAGAAGCTTGAAGAGGTTCACGAAGTAGATAGTGCATTTGTAAGGATTGCCTCTATCACACCAGACGAATGAGGTGATGGTGAAGAGATAGAAGGTGCAGAAATTGAACAACAAAAAGGTGAAGTACCACCGCCTAGGGATGAAGAAGACTCATCGAAGAAAAGGAAGGTCTCACCTCTGAAATCTTCCTCCCAAAAGAAACCTATAACCCCTGTAACCAAGATGAGAACTACCCTCACGTTGGATGACTTTGATTTCATCATTGCAGTGGTAAATGATGCTTCAAAGGAGATAGTAGAGAAGCAGGAGTAGATGTATAATCGTATAGAGATTGAACTCCAAGGAGTGTAGTAGGAACTCCAGTCTAGACGCGTAGCCCCACTGCCCCTCTGACAGCACGAACATTTAAACCAGGATATGAGCCAGCTCAAATTCACTGGATTGCTGATATGGTCAAAGCTCACCTTCGACAAGCTCAAGAACAGACAACAAAATACACCTAGGATTTGACACAAGTATAGGGAGTACTTTTTGAGCAGCGCAGTGCTGCTGAACAAGAAAAACTTGCTCTTCAAGTATAGTGGGACAAAGAGAAATAAAATCTACAACAAAGCAAGGAACATATGCTCATAGAGTAGCTTGAAGTCAAGGAACTAGTCAACAGAACAATCCACTCTATGACTGTTATCGAAGTACAGGTTGAAGAGAGAGTTCCGCAGTAGGTGGCACATATTGAATAATTTATACAGAAGCTTCAACAGCACATTGCCGATCTAGAACTCCGCATTGTGCCCGAGACCCCTCAGGAGATAAGAAACCAGCGAGAAGCAACTGCTCGTAGTGTAGTTGAACGATTGAAAGATCTTGCCTTGGAGTGCAAGTAGCGTAGTAACCAGAGCACCCCTAATTATGAGAACCTTCCATAGAATCCAGAGTTACAAGCACTGGAGTCGTAGCTTCAGGAAGCAAAGCAGCATGCAGATACATTACAGGCCCAACTGAAGGCCCTGTTTGTAGTGGATAGAATGAAAAGATATCATGAACAACACACAGCTCAACAACAGATACATATGATCCAGAGCAAAGTGATGGAAGTCACTCAGTGAATCCAACCAGTGAAAGACAATGCATGCATGTTATTTTCCAAGATCGAAAGCCAGGGAGTAGATCTTGAGCAAGTCGTTATCACTATAGAACAGTGCCTGGAAGGACCAGTAAATGACACAGTGATCCTGGAATTTACCCAGTAGGAGGCCACAGCAAAGCAGCAGGTCGAAGCAGCTCAATCCAAGCTCAAGGATTTCGAAGAAGAATTGTGCAAACCAGAGTGACTCGGGATGAGTTAGAGGTGAGTGTTGGGGGCCTGTTGGCCCTTGACCAAGTTTTGGGATAACCTTGTTCATTTTGACCTATTTTGGGACTTCGACAGCCTATAGAAGATGAAGCGCTAAGAGAAGCATATATTGCGGAATCTAGACCCCCTTTTTGGGTCATTTTTAGGGTTTTGGGATAATGTAATGGGAAATGGATGTCGGCCCGTGGGTTTACCAATGTTTAGGCCCACTTTTGTATGTATAAATAGAAGGATAGGCACTGTAAGAATAGAGATATGGGATTGCTTAGTGCAATCATTAGTACATCTATGTGATGTTGTATGAGTGCTATGTGCGAACTATGTAAGGCTTGAAATGCTAAGTTAAAGATACTGTAAGATTATTATAGGAAGCTAGGTGTTGTAAGCATAAGGAAGAAGGATCTAGCGAGCTACGCAGATCTTCTGTCCTATGTAAAGTAAGGGTTTTGAGTGGATTTGTGTTGTAACCGATTGAAGACACTAATAAAGAAGAAGAGTTGGTGGACGTAGCCCCAGGGTGGGGGTGAACCACGTAAATCTGTGTGTTATGCTATGTTCTTTGGCTCAATGTGTTTATCTTTGCTTATGCTATGTGCTCTAATATATCCACTTATTCTTTGTGATTCTTAGATATATATGATTGTTAGATCTGATGTGTATGAGGATTCTTAGAACTGTTCTGCTGGATCTGATTTGGGTTACTATGGTTAAGTGTTGAAATATTGTACATCTGAGTATTCACCGCGAAGCTCTGTGCTGTCTGCGAAGTATAATAAGGGTTAAATATTGATGAATGATCTATGCTAAGTTCCTTGTGAATGTAGAATCAAATATCTGTGTCCCAGCTAAGGTTGCAGACACTTGATTCTTACAACCACCCCTGCCTCTACCTTGGGTGAGACTTCATCTGCCTCACAGGGGTTTTTGAAAGGGTCGGTAGTTAGGGTTTTGTTTGTGTTCTCTTGAGTGTTGAACCCTGGGTATAACCCTATGCCAACAAGAACCCACTGCTAATGTCACAACTACAACAATCCAACTAGAAGAGATAGAGGATCCTTAGGAGGGGGAGTGCCTCTTCCCTTCACAGATGTGGGTGAAGGGGACCCCACTGCATTTTATTGTTGATAGAGAAATATAGAATAACATCATCTCAACAGATGTCATCAATCAGTTTGATTTTCCAACAACATCGTACCTGCAACCACACAACATTGGGTGGTTTCGTCAGAGTTGAGATCTCCATGTTAGTGAGCAGTTAACTTGTCCTGTGACACCAAGCCCTTCAAGCATGAGGTACTGTATGATGTTTCTCCATTAGAAGTTTGTGATATTTTGTTAGGAAAAAAATTTATGTGGAAGCATCATGCTTTTTATGAGTCTCAACCTCGCAGTGTCATTGTTACTTTGAGGGGTCATCTCTACAGGATACCAGAGGTAGTTTCGACTACTGTCCCGAAAAAACAATTCCACAAAGTAATATCTCATACCAAAAAGTTTAGTTTCTTCATGATTCGGTCATAAGGAAAATATAATGACACTACAACCACTACATCCTCAACCCAAGACCTTTTTATCTAGTAGAAGTATATAAAAAAGATTGTAGAAGAGCACAAAGATATTCTTACTATACCTACGGGGGTTCCTCCATACTTCCCAGTCAAGCAAAGTTATAAAAGATCCCTTCATGCTCTTCATGTTGCATCTTCACTGACAGATTCCTTCCACACTCATGCAAATCATGCAACTATATTGGTTGAAAAAATCCAACCTCTCCAGCAACAAGTTCATGACATCCTTCAACAAGCTAAGAAGGACAACTTCTTCAACATGGAAAGAAGCTCACCAAGGTTCACATTCAACAAAATATTCCCCGATAACTTGATGGAATGGAAAAAATTACTTCCAAATGGGGGAGGAATGATCGAGGTGGATATTGGTGGCCACCCACCTATTCCACCGGCTCAAAATACAGTTTCCCACCTTGGCAGTTTTTCTACTGTTTGTCGAGTTCCAAACTTCTAGATTCGTTTTGAGGCCCTAAACAAAGTTTTTTTTTTTTTATGTTTGGGGGGCTAATCAATAGCCATAGGATTTGGTCTAGGCTCGGTTGAAATGCATTCTTCTCAGCTAGACCTTTCCAATCAGATATTGTGTGCCCCAAATGGAGATCATATGAAAAATATACATCCTTAGGAAGTTGATGTATCAGCTACCTTGGTCCCCATCAGGTCCCACAAACCTTTTGGTGTTTCATCTTTCGGGGTTAGGGTTTTGAATTTTCTTTATGTTAAAAACCCCTTTGGAGCCTCATTGTAAACATCATATTCTTGTGAATGAGCGTAGCTGCCACATCTCTTCTCAGAGATAAGTTGGCACTAGTCTAGAAAGTTCATTAACTCTATATTTTATAGTTTCTGTACATTACTTCATTAATAAAAATTTTGCATTACTATATCTCTTTGTTTATTTCAATATCTCTGTATATTTCCTTATTAAATTTCCTCCATTTCGTTCTCAAAATAATCTGGATCAAAACCTTAGAGAAAAATAGTTGCAAGCAAATGAAATAAATAACAAACCATTAGAAAATAAGATTTCCTCAAGAAAACCCTTATGGGAGAGAAACTCCACACTCCAAAGCAAGCTCAATGTATTCCTCAACAACAAACAATGGTTACAATATACTTTCATACTTGTTATCTTAATAGGATTAACGAGTAGCAAGATCATTCTTTCTTGTCTTTCTAGATCAACTCAATGCTACATCATGCAATCCACACTACACTAGCCACCCATGCCTCTATGGGCCAACATGTTAATTTCTAAGGGAAACTCCATGAGGAATATTACAATGGATTATCCCAAGCCATTAAATAGGCTTAATCATATGAAATACCATGATAAAATACCTTTGGGTTACCCAATACCATGGGCCTATTGATTGTAAACATTAAATTGATCACTGATTATATTAAGGTTATCCAAACTACTTTATAATTGATTCAAGATTAACCTAAAATTAACACTCCTCCAACCTTATGGAGGCCCCTTGTATTTATAGGATACATGAGGTTTGACACATTTTTCATGCAATTTTTCTTAATCTCTTAACTAGCAATATTCATCCCCTAGATGCCTTCTCTGCCATTTTTTTTAATTGAATTTTCTTAATTATTGCTTTATGACTCCTCTCTAGGTGTCACATGGAGATAATTCTCCAATATTTATTTCTATAAATTCATTTGTTCCATTTTTCCACATAAAATTTAATCTTTTAAGTTGCCCCTTAAAAGTGGGTATTTTAGGTAAATTAATATCATCAAGTATTTACCGATAATTCTCTTAGGGTATGACAACATTTGGAAGGTTGAGTTGTTGGGGAGTGAGTATTTCACATCCCTATTGTTCTCCCCCCTTTACTTAGATTAGGTAAGTTAGGTAATCCAAAGAACCTCTACTTCTAAATAGATTGGTGTTTCCAAACTACCCAATTTCCTTATCCCAATTCTATAAAGAAACTTTCTACCTATATCATGAGACTCCTCACTTATATCTTTCCATTGAGAAAGTAAGAAAACTCCTCTATGCCTCTCTCTTTTAGAACTGAGTGGGTAATTCAAAGCACCATGAACCATCCTAATAAAATGAAACCAAAGCCTCTTGGTCATGTTTCATACCTATATATATATATATATATATATATTGTAAGTAATAAAGTATTTTACTACCTTCTATGAAGCTTCACATACAAACATACAGTCTGCTGACACCTGGGTTTCCATGAAAGGAAACCAACCCAATTCCCATTTTTTATTGTTGTGATTGCCCCAAAGGGTCAAAAAATAATACAATAGTTGATTAAGTGGGATACATTCACTACAATAAAAAAATTTCATCAAAATATCTACCCTACTAAGAGCTAGAGTAGTTAGAGTAAAACCAAAATAGCACCAAGAGAAAAAAATACTAGTATACATTAGGTGGAACCTAATCATTCTGAGAATAAAGTTGGTTTCTCATTGGCATAGGAATATGGATGTGCAAAAGGATAGCATCCTAGGAAAATATTAGATCAGAAGATGGACATTGAAGAGTCATGCTAGCATGCAAATCCATAAGCCTGGGGATGCATTGGTTCAACTGTTCCATGCTAAATTTCAAATCCGCCACCTCGGAACTTTGAAGACTAGATGCAAGAGCTCTTCCTTTGAGCAAGAATGACACTGAGCAGAGATTGTTGTCTAAAAATATTCCAAATCGATAGGAGAGGATCCTGAGGGAGATAATGCACCTCTTGAGTCAACTAAGACAACTATAGAAGTACCATGAACTCAGGTAATTAACGATGGAACAGGGGAAGGCAATCATCCATCACCCATGGATGCATATTCCACTTTGTACCACTCAACTTGAAAACCCAAAATCATTGTATCCTCCTTCATGGTCAAAGTTCTTTGCTCATCAGTGTTGGGGAAAGTTGTATCTATAGTCCTGCGCTCAAGGAAATTGTATGAAACCATTGCACCTATACTCTTCCTATCCATCCTCCCGTGAGATTTACCACCTTGACATGATCATCCTCTCTCCTGGATTCTCAGCATGAGGCCAATAAATTTTGAGCGACACCTATAAAGGTGTATATTAGTCTACCCAACTCAAGCCTGTGAGCTTATGTGGATGTGTCAACTAGATGGAACCAAGCACATAGAATACCTTCTCCTATTGTCAATGATAACCTTCCCATAAAACAACGCAAAGAATGTAGAGTAAATGCCATAATAATAACAGTCCAGGTAGAGTAATTTCCCATCATTTCTATTGTACCAATGCACAAATGCCTTTCGATCCTCTCATACTCCAGGACATAAGGGTCATTAATACCCCGACCCTCGACGAGACGTGAAACCTCCATCAGATGTTCACATAGAGGTTTGCACTTCCAAGTGGCAAAATGACCCCCTTCCATCTGCATGAACAAATTGTTAATATGACACCCCATCTAGGGGACCACAAACCTATATGTTAGTGATATGGAAAGGTTATATATATATATATATATATATATATATATATATAAGTTTTTTCTAATAATTTGATCACTTTATTACAACTCATACTTAATAAGATATTGGCATAAGCAAAGTTCCCTTCAATGGATAGGGGTGCTTCCAAGTATAAAATCCCAATTATACCACACACTATTTTGGATAGGAGACCCATTATAATTTTGTCATGGAAACCATTACTGAAATGATTGGGGTGTGATCATTGAAATCCAAATGCACTGTGAAAATATGAAACTCCTCCAAGTATAAAAAAGAAAGCTGCTCTAACTTATCCTAGCCACAAGAAAACTAATAAAGGAAATAGACAGTCCAACCACAAATTCCTACTTGCATTTACAAAATAATCATGGATGATTTTAGGGGCTAATTTTCTCTCATGGGATAATTTTCCATGGTTTTTCCCAAAAAATGATTCGCTCAAATTCTATAGGATAAAATTATTGTACCTTAAAAATCGCCAAAAATTTATACATACTATATAAAATCCTTAGAAATTTGAATATTTTACAAATATATCGCCAAAAAATTATAGTTGGCATATGAAGGATTAGTAAAATTCGCCAAGGTTTCTACATTTTAAATTAAATTTCCATCCTTAAAATCATCCCTGAAAATAATTAGCTATTAAATAAAAGAAGAAAATAATAAATAATGAATAATAAAAATGGACATATTAGTTTAAAACAATGAGTTATTCATAACCATTTATTTTTTAACATGGAATGATAAAATAAAAATAAAAATAAACTAATAAAATTGTCCATCTACAAAGTTTGACACAAAATAATCAACAAATGAGAAACATAACCTTACAGTGGTGTAGATGATAATACAGGCACTGAAAAAAATTCATTTCCATCCAATCACACAAACCAATTGCTCCTCCTAAAAAATGGCCATGAGATCTTCTTTTCATTCAATTTGCAGAAGTAGTTCTTAAAATTACAAAGATAAAGAGCCCCTGGATATATATAGCTAATGGGTTGAAATAGTTTCTTGGTAGTTCTCATAACTTCCCATCGACAATTACAACTTTCAAACATTCTCATTTTTGTCTTTCCCTAACTTTGTACTTAACTATACATGACTCAAAAGAAATATTATACTCGACCTTTTATCCTGAAAAACAATAGATTTTCTTTAAATAAACCTCATAAGAGGCTACATTCCTAGTCATGGGGGACAATTGCTTTTTCAATTTTCTTAAAAATGAATTAATGAAATTGACATCTTTGGAAGGACCAACGATATACTCTTTTAAAATCCTAGTGACCTGGGGAGTCATTCCTATAAAAATCTCTTTGGAGTGCAAGTATTCCTTTGGCTTAACTTGGATTTGCTCCATGGATTTGGGTACACTCATCTCTCCAAATTTAAGAAATCTACTATTTTTAATCAACCTTTCTACGACAATGTATAGGTGTGTGTAGTTTCTTGTCGACTCAGATATCTCATTTTCCAATAATGCCCCTATCTTTTGACAATTAATTAATGTTGTATACGTCAATATATTTCCCCTTTTTGTTCAATTTCACTTCGTTGATGGGCCCTTTTTCCTTTTTGGATTTCTTGGTTTCCCTATCTGAGCCTTGTACTTCACCCATGTCAACAACATATGCTATTATTATTGTTAGTATTTCAAAGGAAAAATTGCATGTGGGGAAACAACTATCAAGATTGAAAATATCTTATTTGTCATTAGTAGCCTCCTTCAGGAAGGAGTTTTGTACTGGAAACTAAAAAAACATTGAAAGGTCCCCCAAAACAATAATCTTTGTTGTTGATATTTACAAAGAGAAAACAAGAATGGTAAGTTTTTGTTTCTAATAAGCTGGCTATGCTCAACATTTGAGTCTTGAAACAACTTCTATTAGTGCTAACAACAAGATTTTGCAATTTGAAAACCTTTTAAAAAATTTCAAAATGGTCACATTAAGGGTCATACCATAGTATTTCATGTAAAGAATTTTTGTGCGGTGCGACATATCAAAGGAAGAAAATAATTTTTGTTCGGTGCGATAATATTTGTATTTGACATATTGTCCAACTAGCTTGCAAAGCATCAAATTTTAATTTCAAGTAGATAAACCAAATATGAAATGAATCCAAGCATCATTTGATATTGTTGCAAGAGAGACAAATGTAAATAATCTTGCGACGAATTAGCTATACTATCGATGAAAAAATTTCGTCGATAATATAGCTAATTCATCATAGGAATGTTTCTTTGAATGGTGTTACATGGTTTTCAAGGAGTGTAGGGATTATAATATGGTGCAATGTAGTGTAGTCTATATAAAAAATCTCTATTCCAAACCTCAAAATGGATAGTACCATATCTTGTTCATAAGAAAAATATTATTTGTATGTTTCCTTTGTGGTGGCTCAAGCCCTCAGTACACATGATGCATGACAATGAAATGTAAAAAATTTATTATTGAATGATAGTGTTATGTCACCCATGGTTAAGGAAAGAACGTAAGGTTCTTAGGTCCTATTTGAATCTTCTTAGAATTGATATTCATTACATAGTCCTTGAAAAAAGACAAAAGACTTATTTAGCGGATATTTGGTCTTTGTGTGGGACATTTTATGCCATTAGTATGTTTTGTACAAAAATAATGGAACTTGGGGACTACACCATGGTCAAGGAATGAGAAACAAGGAACAAGGAACAAGAAACGAAAATTGAACTAGGACTAGACACCGACAATAGTGACCTGTGAATGGGGCCAATGTTGAATTTTTTTCAAATAGTTTCTGCATGCATTGAAATTTGTCATGGATAGACTATTTTCATGCCTTAACAATATGGGAGGGTTTCTAGACTCAAATTTGACTCGCACACCCACTTTCTTCCATCATCAATTCATCATGTAAACCATAAACCCCAATTTGAAGTATCCACATACAAATTCTTGCATATTTCAATTCCATATTTCATGTGATGTTCAATGTTCATGTTGAAATCATGTACATAACAAAGTCAAATACATTATCTTTTATCTTCTTTTTTTAAAGGAATATTGATTCTTGAACATTTATCTATGTATCATTCTTATTGAAAAATAATATTGATCTGTAAAATTCAAAGAAGTTCTTCAAAGTGGTTGCAAGCTTCTTCAACCGATTTTAAGATTTATTTAAAACAAGTTAAATTATCAATAAAACAACTTTCATTGTTTCCAATATTGTCTTCATTTTTTTTTGTAGTGACCAATGCAAACTTACTTCCATAAATCATACAATCTAGAATGTTCTTAAAAAATGTCGAACCTTGTCATGAAGTTTGTTGTGGAAAGTCAATACTGATTTACCTAAATTTGTGTCCTCACTTCAACCATAATGTTGAAAGCTATGATCACTTAATATTTCAATACAACGTTCATTTTAGTGGTCACTTATTATATAACTTCTAAAAATTGTAGAATCAATCATAAAGAACAAAAAGTGAAATGTTGCATTCATCATCTATCTTCGAATTGATAATGAATATGCTAAAAATTTGATTAATTGTGTGACAAATTGATACGAATTTTGTGTATTGGAGCTACCACAAGGGATTCTAATCTATGAGAGTAAATAGCTTGAGGACCAAAATCCTTTATCCCTCTACCACATAGGAAAAGATTCAATCCTCATTTGTATGTTGCAATTGCATGGAGGGGTGGTCAGTTCTGGCATTTTATAGCTTTATTTGGTCACCTCTAACCATGGATGCCTTGTTGGCCAAGATAGTATCCATTTCTTATATTTGTTCCACATGAAACATATGATAAATTGATTTTTTCCTCATATGTGTGCTCTTCCTTTGGGCAATGTGTATGTACCTACATGTTTCCTTTAAGAAAGGCATGGGTGTCTTCCAAAAATTGTATAAAATAATAAATGTGAATTAATTGTGGGGTTCTTTGCGGGGTTTACGGGTTATGTACACCTGTAAAACCCTAATTCTTGTTACCAATGACCTTAACTGACTTTCGATAGTATCAATAGGGTTCAAATGTTGGAGAAGGGGGATTGGCCATTCTAGTACCCTTATGTTGGAGAATTATCCTAAACATTGTTCTTGGATTTTTATCACTAATCCCTTCTTAAAAAACCCTTGTTTCGAGGATTGACTCTCTTGCAATTTGTATGTATAAGGTCCTAAATACTCCAAGATTATCTAAAAATATGTACAATACAAATACACAACCTTCCTCAAACCAATAAAAGCATCTAATATCAATGACGATGAAAAAAGAAAACTTGTAACTAAATAATATTAATTAACATCGGGTGGTTAATTCCTCCTGAAATCATGCTATCAATACTCAAGTAAATTGAAACATAGTTTTCGGGGGAAAGAAGAGAGATCTTCATATATTAATTTAATGTGAAAAAACAACTACAAAGATATGAAATAAGACATGATATGTTGTTGGCACCTTTTTCAGTAGAGTTCAAGTTCCTCCTACTTGGACTACATATAGACTTCAACTCTGCTTCAAACTCCTTGCCATATGTGCATTGGAAAATCAACAAGGATTCAGATCCCAGAAAAATTACAAACACTTACTCTTAGGTTTTTTTCTTCATATATCTATATCAATATATTAGACTTTCTAAAAATTTATATATGTTTCGTGTCCTTGAATCTATGAGGATTTGTTGCCTCTCTTTTCAAAACATATAAGCATATTTCCAATTAGAAAATCATGATAGAAGGTTATCATCAAGATGATGAACCAATTATTAAATAAAATAATTTTAATTACTATGTAAACCTTCCTTAAATTACTTCAACATTTCCAATCACCCATTTAAAAAATACCCTGAGAAGCCATGGATATGGTTGTGTTTATTGTTTCAATGGTTTCACATGACTCTTCAAGTGCCCCCAAAGTATGATGTCAGTGATGATGTTGGACACTATGAATAAGTGAATGGCCTTTAAATTATATTTGGGGCAAGCATGTCTCCCATTAAGATACATTGGAATCCTACTCAAATTAAAATAAAAAGTCATTGAAACTTGTCGACCACCACTAGTTGCTATGGTATAGTATTTGATGACAAAGTTATTCTTTATGGAAAATAAGTGGATAAATGAACCAACAAATAAGTCAAAATATATGGAGAAGAGGTTCATAATTTACCGAGAGGAGAATCTCCCATGTTAAATTAACATGGAATTTAAAGCTTGACATTATAAAAATCATATTAAGTAGTTTTTATATAGTTTTGTTAAATTATATGAATGGTTTTTATATAGTTTTGTTAGGTAAGAAAATTTAATGGTGTTTATATCTACATCTCATCTAAAGGATTTATGTGGGGTTTGAAGCTTGTCTCATAAGTGCTAAAATTTTCATTTAGAGCATAAGAATCTTGATTTCCTTTCTTAAAATGGTAAAGTACTCGAGACCCATTCTTATTGCATCCATATCCACTTAGAGGCCAAATATCCTCTCTAGAGGACTTGCGTAGTGGTATAAGGCCTAATTTATATCCCATGAGCCTTGGGAATTTTATTTAGAGCCTACAAACCTTATTTTCCTCCCCTAACCCTGGACAAGGCCCTAAAATCCATTATTATTGCACAAAACCTCATGATAGTGACCATATCCTACTCAAAGAACAAAAAATACAATTATAGGCCCTTTGTGGTGGTTTAAGGCCTTATTCATGTCCTTTGAACCAAAAATCATCATTTGGAGTCCAAGACCTTTAACTTCTTCCTCCAACCATTATCAAAGCTTGAAGACACATCCTTGGTGCACAAAACCCCCTAAAGCACCCATATGTTATTCAAAGGAGAAATACTCCTTGTAGTGGGTCTTGTGGTCATTTGAGACTTTCATTTTGGGTATAAGGCCCTTTTTCTACTCCCTCAATAATGATCAAATCCATGAGATCCATTCCTAGTGCATAAGACCTCTCAATGATGCCCATATCCCACTTCTAGGCCAAAGGTCTCTTTTGAAGGCCTCCCAGAGGTGGTTTGATACATTTGTAATATATTAGATCCATAGAAGCTTTATTTAGGGAAAACATCCTTTGATTTCCTCTTTTAACCATGGTTAAGACCCCAAGATCCATCATGAGAACTGCACAGAATTTCATGTTGGATCGCATATAATCCCACTATGGGGGGAATATATTCCCTCTAGAGTGTTTGTGTGGTGGTTCTAGGTCTCATATATGGCCCATTTTCCCCACTAGCTCCATTTAGAGCATAAATCACTTATTTTTCTCCCTCATTCATAGTCAAGGTCTCAAATCCCATCCCCAGTGCTCAAACCCTCCTCGTGGCACCAATATCCCACTCAAAGGTCAAATATTCCATCAAGAGGACATGTGTGGTGGTTCAAATCCTCAATCATGGCCCATGAACCCTATAAGATTAATTTAGGGCCTTAGGCCCTTTGTTTCTTCCCTACCATGGTCAAATCCCATCCCTAGTGCTAAAAATGTCATAATGACACCCATATCCCACTTAGAGGAAAAAGATTCACTCTAGAGGGCCCATAGATGGTTTGAGGCCTCATTTGTATCCTCATCATAACCCATGTTTTTATGAGCATAATTTACCTCCCAAGGCCCTAATTTTCATCCCTTAACAATGGTTAAGGCCTTGAGATCTATCCCTACTACACAAAACATCATATTGAATCCCATATTCCACTTGAAGGCCAAAGATATCCTTTAGAAGCATTGTCTCATGGTTTCAGGCCTTGTTCATGGCCCATGATTCAAATAAGTTTCATTTATGGTCTAAATCTTTAATTTTCCTCCCTTGAAATTTGACTCACACACCCACTTTCTTCCATCATCAATTTATCATGTAAACCATAAACCCCAATTTTCTTTCAAAGTACACAATTTGGTTGACGCAAGTTTTAAGTTTCTATCAATCTTTCTTCATTTTTCTTTCAGGTTCTACATTAATGTATGCACAATGTATCTATGTCTAAACAAGTCCACACATACCCACTAAATTTCCTAAATAAGAATGCACACATTTATGAGCTGTGAGCTAACCAACTTTTGAATTAAGAGGGCCATGAAATTTTTTAAGATTTTACCATGCAACACACGTAGAAAATATAAGATAAATTCCATAATCCATAAAATGGTAAACTAATGGTTTTGAATAGATTTGATGAGGTACAAAAGTCACATAACATGATGTGATGGGGTGCATGATGTAGATTATACATGAATTGATGATGTTTCCAAGTATGACTAATTGAATGCAATAAGTGAGGAAAATTAAGGTGATAATGATTTCCCCCTGATGTGTGAGGTTAGGAGAAAATCATATGTTCTAAATACATCATGTTTTTCTCACCCAAATGTCCTGAAAACACAATATTGTTGAGAGTGAGAAGAGCATCTGAGTAGAAAGGATTGTCTAACAACTAGTAATGGATAACACTTGCAAAACAATTAAAAACCACAATGTGGGGTGTCAATGAGGTGGGCATACCAATTCTCATGAAGATGTCTCAACAAAGTTCAATATAGGATCATGGGACACATAGGATCAATATAGGATATGAGGAAAAATTATGCGTAGATGGCACAAGAAATAAACTATTATATGTGTAGTACTTATGTTGATTTTTCCCTTTGATTTTGATTGGTAAATGAGCATATTCACTAGAGGGAGATATATTTTAAGGATCTATGGAATGATTTGGTTGGGAAACCAGAAGTGGGGAGTCATCTTGCATGGTATGGGTTATTCAAGCTACTTCAAAACCCTTTTATGTGTTCTAATGAGGTGTTATTAAGGAGGATAAATAGATTTTGGTATCTTGATGGGGAGTGTTTTGAGATTTAGGGAAAATGTCTAGAGTTGGCACTACTGGACATCTATTTCATGATTGGTTTTCCCTTGTATGAATAGGTGGGAGATAGTTGGCCCCAAATACGATGAGGTGGGACCTTGGAGGAATTGATCAAGGCTCACTGTGAGTGAGGGATGAAGAAGTTTGATGGTGCCATCCCTATTAGTGTGATCTAGTCTAAGGAGATGTGAGATATGGTGACCATGGTAGTGAAAATATTATGATCTTATGGCCCACATTTTTTCTTGGGTGGCCATATGCTAATGGGGGAGAGAGTTCTATAGGGCACACATTTTGGATGGCCCCAAATATTACTAATTATTCTAAGGAGGAATTTGATGATTTGTTGATGACAAAGTGGGGTTAAAGTTGTCTTAGGTATACTTTTTTATTCTTTGAGATAATATCAATGCTTATATCACACCATTTAGTTTGATTGGGAAGGACCTAGAAGCCTAGGATGTATAATTATATAGTTGTATAACTAACATTAATTACATTATTGTATAATGTTTTATTATATAATATAAATTATATATTATATATAATATATAATATATATCCAAAAAACAAATCCATTGTTAACTCTCATGCTCACAGCCTCACCTCATGATCAACGATGCATTTTGATCATCTCGATGTCATATAACCTCACTGTAATATTCATTTACCGACCAAAACTATGCGTTGATACCCTATCTCACCTCACCATATTATATCTAGAGCAAAGTTGAAGTTGTGCCATTGGAGCCCTATCTCACCTAACCACATTATTTCTAGAGCAGAGCCAGAGCTACGACATTGGAGCCCTATCTCACCTCACCACATTCTATCCAAAGAAGAGCCAAAGATGTTACATTGGAGACAAAGGAGAGCTAGAGCTACTACATTGGAGACATAGGAGCCCTATTTCAAGTGACATAGGTTCCCTATCTCAAGAAATTCCGCCAAAATCTTTGGTAAGTGAGTAAAAGATATTGGTAGTAGAGAAAACTCTTCCTGTAGAATCTCATTGGTTGGAAGCCCTAAATTCTCAATAGCTAACACTTTGTACATGAATGCTTTTTTTTTAACACCTATGTTACATTTATTTAGGAAACAAATGCTATAGGTGTTGAAAAGTCAACAAGAAATGTGTGTCTAATTTATTTTTCCCTTAAATAAATTGGACAATAAATATTAATCTATTATCTCATAATTACTTGAAAATAGTTAACTGAAATGACAAATCAGTTAGCTATAGGAAATTTGAGTTCAAGGGTTGACTGGTGGGACATCCAAGTCGAATTAGTTGTAATTGAGTGATTCAAAGTTGTAACAGAGTTGGATGTGTAGCTATGTGAGTTGTGAAGTAGTTTAACTTAGTTAAGTGAGTTAAGCTCAGTTGTACTAGTTGTAACTGAACTTACACTAGTGAGTGATCAATGAATTAATTATTAATTAATTCACAATCAGTGATCTCACATGCAATTGAATATTTACCACTGTTAACTACATGCATGTCAGATCCAGTGCAGACCCAGTTGAGATAACAGGTGAAAGGGACAATTTGGATATCAATTGTGATTTGAGTGAAGTGCACTCATGCAATCACATAGAGTGGATGTGACCATGAGGAATGCAAAGCCTAGGAAAGAGGAATTTGAATTCATTTGCAGGTTTTTCATTAGTAGGAATTGTACAGAGGAGGTAGACTGTCTGGAGGCAGTAAATTGGCACATGAATTTGCCAATTTTTGTATGACAGTGTCAGACGATTGTTATTGTATTGAGAGCTCTTGGATTAGAGTTTTGTATGAGATTGTTTCATGATCCATGATATAAACCTAATATATTATAGTGGGGTTTTTAGATTTATGCTTTCCCGGTAAAAAAAACTGTGTTATGTGTGATTGATCTTTCTTCTTGATATTGCAATTGGCAATCGTGTTTTAAATTCTGCAAGAATATTTGTAGAAGTGATTATGTATTTAATAGTGGCATATAATTTTTAGATCAGGAGAATCTAGGCAATACATAATTTGTATTGAAATTTCTACAATAGGAAGGAAAAGTGCAACCAAGCGAACTAGCGAAAAATCCTGAGGAAATGTACCCATTAGATCACTACGAACTAGCTCCATAACTTTGGTAGCTCTCAATTATTTTTCCTTGTTGATGGTCATTTTTTATATCTTCATTTCTCTTATTTTTTTTGTAACATTGCTTGAGGATTTTGAGGACACTTTAGTGCCCCAATTTGTAGCAAGGGAATGTCCTTTGGATTTATTTAAATCACACATGTGTATAAATGCATCTTTCTCCCTAGTAAACAGGGATGATTTAAAGGATGGAAATTTATTTTAAAATGTAGAAACCTCGATGAATCTTACTAATCCTTCATATTCCAACTATAAATGTTTGGCGATATTGTTATAAAAATATTCAAATTTCTAAGGATTTTATATAGTTTGTATAAAATCTTGGTGATTTTTAAGGTAAAATAATTTTATCCTTTATAATTTGGGCGAATAATTTTTAGAATAACGAATCTTATTTTTGGAAAAACCATGGAAAATTAGCCCATGAGAGAAATTTAGCCCCTAAAATCATCCCTTCTAGTAAACACAACATCAAAATCATGAAGGTATGCCATCTTCCAAGCAGTTCCAAAAGAATTCTTGGTGGCATGGAATGTGGAAATGAAAATATAGTAATTGGGTCCAAGTCAATCCTGCACAACTTCAATTGTAGCCTCGGGATTTTAAGTTGGTGAGAAATTCTTGGATGGTGTCAAAACTTCCTAGGATCAATATGATGATCCCCTTCTCTAGGTGGTGTCCTCTTAACATATCATTCTTCCCAAAGAATCCTTCCAAAGTAATCCAGATTTGACTGGGTAAACTACCAAATTGAATGTGGAAAAGAAGATCAAGAGATATGGAGAGACATAATAAACCATACGCGTCATCATATCTATTAAACCACTTCATGTTTTCATCATCTAGTATAGGTTCAAATTTAATCCCCATCATGATTCTAAATAGGCCTCCACTCCTAAAAAACATAGTATATTTTATTTTCACTCATGGTAATTAAATGGTGTAAAAAGGGGAAATTTACTTCAATCCATTACTATAGGATTAATGCTACCACATAATATATTTTTGTAGTTGAGGGAAGGAATCTTCGAAACAATAACCCTACTATGGAACTATGATTTCTATAGAAAAAATCTAGTTTCTTTAAGGCCATTAAATAAACTATCGGATAGAGCCTTTTGTAGCTTAATAGAAGAGTGTTTACAAAACCATGAAGTGACTATAGAATAGAGAATCTAGTAGCGTAATAGAAGGATGCCTTTAAAGTTGTGAAAGATACTTAAAAATAGAGACTTTAATAGCATAAATAAAGAGTTCTTTCACCACCACAAATAAATTGTGTAATAGTGACTTGTTTAACATAATAGAATTGGGTTCCCACACCAAGAAATTGTCTCCTAATCATGCATGCAATTTTTTACTACACCATGAATAATTTTAGGGGAATATTCCACCTAGGTTATAATTCTCTCTAGGTTATAATTTTTTAATTTATCCAGTCTCCTATATTTTAGGGGAGAATATTCCACCTAGAGAATATTCTCTTTCAATTGACAGTTCAATTTGACTAGTTGAGTTGATTTTATATGTTGCATTGGTTTTGTCACCATGAAAAATTGGGATCATCACCAACTCACTACTCTTTGTTCAGTTAGTTAACTAAAGACTAGTTGACTAGTTAACTAAGCTAGGTGGCAGTTCACTCCCGTAACTGCTTACAAGACTAGACTTGGTGGCAGTTTACTCTTGCAACTGTTGGTGTGTGTCCAGATCAATCTAGACCACCACTATGGCTCATTAGTTACTCATTTATCCTATATATATTGTAAATTATTCACTCTTTGAGTGTGGAAATGGTTAATGAGAATTCTTCCATTCTTTCTCTCCTTCTTCTACTTTTTCCAATTCTCTCTACAAATGCGTGTATTATTGTTTATCTAGATCTATTCTGTGCAGGTTCAACAGATTTACATGGTATCAGAGCCGAAGGACTTCTAATCAAAAGCTACACCAAATTATTTTTTGTAGGTACTGAAGATTGAAGAACACATAAAGATGAAATCTATGTTTTACTCACCAACAAAATTTCTCACGCCTCATAACTATTTGGAATAGAAGCCAAAAAAAATTATTCATCTTATATGAAGAGGATTGTACCAAATAGATATGGCAATGGAAGTGGAGCCTGATTCCACCGATGAGAAAAATGACTTTCTCAATAATAGGATTTATCTGCTTGTCTATTTCTCTAGAAATTCTCCACCAAGTATGTGATGTCACACAAGAATTAACTCCAAATGAATTATGGACCAGATTGGAGGTTCTATTTGTGAATACATAATATTGTGAATATTGCATGTAGGGGATTGAAAAGATAGAGCCAGAAGAGAAGCCATCAGAAGATCAATCCTCTTATTATGAAGAGTCTTCTACAAAATTTTTTGCAGAAATTTGTATTCCAATAATTGAAGATGATGTCTACTCCATTTCATATTTATTTTCTGAAATTCATGTGGAAGATATATGGCATGCATCTCAGGAGTCACATGCAGACACTTTTCCATGTGCAATGCATGCATCTCAGGAGACAAAAATAGAGTCGCGCACATCAGACTCCATTATGATATTTTCTAAGACAAATTTGCAGAAAAAAATTGGATATTTGAATTCCTCTCGAGAAAATATCCAATTTCAAAAAACAATTTGTCTGAAACGGAGTCTGGAAAGTGAAGTTATGATCGTTTTAAAATCAACAAAATTTCAACATTTTTCCAGAAACGGCTGAACGGTTTTCAAAATTTCATCCAAATTTTATTTGGATATTTTTCATTACAATAAGATAAAGTGGATATGTGTGGACATCTCAATAGTGCATATACTTCATCAGATCCATGCAGACATCTACATCTTCCACAAAATCTTCAATGAGCACAAACTTGCACAGTTGCGAGGTCTTCTTGGAGTGAAGGACATGGTTGCTTAGCAAGTGTCTTTTGTTCCTTATCATTTTTTATTTTATGCATTGTAATTTGAGGGGGGGTTTTGTTCCCATGAGGTTTTCCCTCTTTCCTCATTTAGTTCAGTGTATATTTTGTATTTGGGTACCTAACATGGCCTCATAGCTGGGACCCATTCTATATTTTCACCATAGTGATGTTTAGGGGGGGTGTTGGAGTTACTTCACACACACCTAGGATTTATTTTTCCTAAGGTTATTCCTTTTTTATTAGTCATAATTAGTCAATATTCAGTCTCTTATATTTTAGGGGAGAATATTCCACCTGAAGAATATTCTCTTTCAGTTGACACTTCAGTTTGACTAGTTGAGTTGAGTTTATATGTTGCATTGGTTTTGTCACCATGAAACATTGGGATCATCACCAACTCACTACTCTTTGTTCAGTCAGTTAACTGAAGACTAGTTGACTAGTTAACTCAGCTCGGTGGTAGTTCACTCCCGTAACTACCTGATAGACTAGACTAGGTGGCAATTTACTCTTGTAACTGTTGGTGTGTGTCCAAAACAATATATACCACCACTATGGCTCATTAGTTACTCATTTATCCTATATATATTGTAAATTATTCACTATTTGAGTGTGGAAAAGGTTAATGAGAACTCTTCCATTCTTTCTCTCCTTCTTCTTGTTTTTCCAATTCTCTCTGCAAATGTGTGTATTATTGTTTAGCTAGATCTATTATGTGAAAGTTGAACACATTTACAATAAAGAGGTAACAAATAGCTCATGCCTAACTTATGTCTTATAATTCTCCAACATTTTTCATTACACTTAGTGCAACAAACACCAAATGGAATGGTTTACACTAGGTCAATGGAGAATGTTATTGGAAAATTAAAAATGTTATCATAAACCCACATATCACATATTTGTACATGCACCATAGATTCACAATCTTTCATGAAGAGGTCTGGGAGAAATGCCTCCATGCAAAATTGTCCACGTTGGAATTGTCCATGTCCTTGATGGAAATATATAAAATTCCCTTGAAGATATTTTAGTCATTGTCCTGCTTACAAGGGATGATCCCATTCTAGAATTGGTCAAAGACTACTTTTATCCCCCCTCTATCTGGTAATTGCTACTTCTTATACTAGCCTTCCCCTACAATAGGGAGTGTTGTGTCCCTTTTCTTGAAAATAAGTTAGGTTCCTCTTCTTTCTCCCAACATTCTCCCAACCTCTTGAATAGGAATACATGCAGCCTCAAAACTAACGTTTAAGGGAACTAGAATCCAATCATGAACATGTTCAACATTCCACCCTCTTGCATCCATGGTATATGAACATGTACTCATCCAAGTATGGGAGGCAAAGGTGGGAATATACAACCATTTGGTTTGCCTCCAAGGTGTTGAGATAGAGTTCTCGCAAGGCCTTGACATATTGTGAGGTCCTCACATTCAACTCACTAAACCTCCCTCTTAGCTTGAAACTCACCTCTCTTCCAAGAAAGAGGGAAGCCCCTCCACATAGATCAATAGTTGTTTCCCTTAATCTGACACTCTCTTGGCCTCTTCAACATATCCCCATTTTGATGGAACATATATATTTCCTTATTTCTTTCAAGTGGTTTCTCCACTCACTTTCTTTGTCTCTAGGATTAGTAGGTACATAGATTCTGACAATGATTAGTAGGTGCATGGATTATGACATCCTCCCCCACTTATGTTCAATTTTTTCCCAAAAACATCCTCATAAATTCTACATGTCTTTGTCAACTAACTACTATACTACACATAATCTCCATAGTGGTTTCTCTGTCAATCTGAGTCTCGGTTTTCATTTTATTCCCAGTTGCAAGTCGCATCCCAAACCATTTCGGGGACTCTTGGAAATTCCTTCTAGGGGCATAAAATCCTAATGGAGCATCATTTTTGAGTTCCATTAGATGTTGCATGTTTTTTTAGGAATGGACTAGGTGACCACATTGTCCATATGCTCTCGAGGCATGGTTTCATAAATTGGACCCCTAAATCCAAATGTTGCATTGCTTCTTACTAAGAAAAGCACTAGTTATCGAAATCGATGAAAAAAACAACTTCCAAGGGGTTGGAACTCAGAGTGAGGGGTGCTATAGCTAAAATCCTATGCCAGGAATCCAACAAAGATGACGGTTCCTCAATCCGAGTCTTGGTTTTCGTTTTATGCCCAGTTGCAAGTCGCATCCCAAACCATTTCGGGGACTCTTGACAATTATTCCTTCGGGCATAAAATCCTAACAAAGAAACATTTTTGAGTTCCATGAGATTCTACATGCTTGTTTAGGCACGGACTAGGTGACCACATTGTCCATCCGATTATGAGTCTTGGTTTCATAAATTGGACCCCTAAATCCAAATATTGCATTGCTTCTTACTGAGCAAAACACTAGTTATCGAAATCGATGAAGAAAACAACTTCCAAGGGGTTGGAACTGAGAGTGAGGGGTGCTCTAGCTAAAATCCTATGCCAATAATCCAACAGAGATGACGGTTCCTCAATCCAAGTCTCGGTTTTCATTTTATTCCCAGTTGCAAGTCGCATCCCAAACCATTTCAGGGACTCTTGGCCAATTGCTCCTCAAGGCATAAAAACCTAACAGAGAAACATTTTTTAGTTCTGTGAGATTTTGAAAGATTGTTTAGGCATGGACTATGTGACCACATTGTCCATCTTCTCCTGAGGCATGGTTTCATAAATTGGATCCTTTAATCCAAATGTTGCATTGCTTCAAACTAAGAAAAACACTAGTTCTCGAAACCGTTGAGTACTGCAAATTCTGAGGCATGGAACCCAAGAGTGAGGGGTGATATAGATGAAATCCTATCCGAGTAATCCATCAGAGTTGACGGTTTCTTAATTCAAGTCTCAATATTCACTATATGCCCAGTTGCAAGTCGCATCCCAAACCATTTCAGGGACTCTTGGCCAATTCCTCCTCATGGCATTAAAACCTAACTGAGAAACATTTTTGAGTTCCATGAGATGTTGCATGCTTGTTTAGGCATGGACTAGGTGACCACATTTTCCATCTTCTCCCAACGCATGGTTTTGTAAATTGGACCCCTAAATCCAAATGTTGCATTGTTTCTTACTAAGTAAAACACTAGTTATCGAAATCGATGAAAAAAATAACTTCCAAGGGGTTGGAACTGGGAGTGAGGGGTGATGTAGCTAAAATCCTATGCCAGGAATCCAACAAAGATGACGGTTCCTCAATCTGAGTCTTGGTTTTCTTTTTATGCCCAGTTGCAAGTCGCATCCTAAACCATTTCGGGGACTCTTGACCAATTCCCCCTCGAGGCATAAAAGACTAACGAAGCAACATTTTTGAGTTCTATGAGATGCTGCAAGAATTTTTAGGCATGGAATAGGTGACCAAATTATTCATCTGCTCCTGAGGCATGGTTTCGTAAATTGGCCCCTTAATCCAAATGTTGCATTGCTTCAAACTGAGAAAAACACTAGTTCTCGAAATAAATGATTAAAGAAACTTCTAAGGCATGGAAGACATGAGTGAGGGGTTCTCTAGATTAAATCCTATCCCATTAATCCATTGGAGATGACGGTTCCTTAATCTGAGTCTCGATATTCATTATATGCCCAGTTGCAAGTCGCATCCAAAACCATTTCGGGGACTCTTGGCCAATTCATCCTCAGGGCATAAAAACCTAATAGAGAATTTTTTTTGAGTTCCATGAGATGCTACAAGATTGTTTAGGCATGGAATAGGTGACTATATTTTCCATCTTCTCCTGAGGCACGATTTCATAAATTGGACCCCTTAATCCAAATGTTAGTTTGCTTCAAACTGAACAAAACACTTGTTCTTGAAATCAATGAGTAAAGCAAATTCGGAGGCATGGAACCTGGGAGTGAGGGGTGGTCTAGCTAAAATCCTATCCCAATAATCCATCGAAGTCGACGATTCCTCAATATGATTCTTGGTTTTCATTTTATGCCCAGTTGCAAGTCGCATCCCAAACCATTTCATGGACTCTTGGCTAATTCCTCCTCAGGGCATAAAATACTAACATAGCAACATTTTTGTGCTCTACGAGATGCTAAAAGCTTGTTTAGGAATGGAATATGTGACCAAATTATCCATCTTATCCTAAGGCATGGTTTCATAAATTGTCCCCTTAATTCAAATGTTGCATTGCTTCAAACTGAGCAAAACACTAGTTCTCAAAATCAATGATTAAAGCAATTTATGAGGCATGGAACCTGGGAATGAGGGGTGATCTAGATGAAATCACATCCCAGTAATCCATCAGAGTCAATGGTTCCTTAATCCAAGTCTCGATATTTTTTATATTCCCAGTTGCAAGTTGAATCCCAAACCATTTCGGGGACTCTTGGTCAATTCCTCCTCATGGCATAAAAACCTAACAGAGAAACATTTTCGAGTTCCATGAGATGCTGCAAGATTGTTTAGGCATGGACTAGGTGACTATATTTTCCATCCACTCCTAAGGCACAGTTTCATAAATGGACCCCTTAATCCAAATGTTGGTTTGCTTCAAACTGAGCAAAACACCAGTTCTTGAAATCAATGAGTAAATCAACTTATGAGGCATGGAACCCAAGAGTGAGGGGTGCTCTAGCTGAAATCATGTCCTAGGAATCCATTAGAATTGACGGTTCCTCAATCCAAGTCTTGGTTTTCATTTTATGCCCAGTTTCAAGTCACATTCCAAACCATTTTGGGGATTCTTGGTCAATTCCTCCTCAGGGAATAAAATCCTAATGGAGCAACATTTTTGAGTTCCATGAGATGATGCATCCTTGTTTAGGCATGGACTAGGTGACCACATTGTCCATCCACTCCCAAGGCACGTTTTTATAAATTGGAGCCCTAAATCCAAATGTTGCATTGCTTCTTACTGAGAAAAGCACTAGTTATCGAAATTGATGAAAAAAAAAACTTCTGAGGGGTTGGAACTAAGAGTGAGGGGATATATAGCTAAAATATTATGCCAGGAATCCAACAGAGATGACAGATCCTCAATCTAAGTCTCGGTTTTCATTTTATGCCCAGTTGCAAGTCGCATCCCAAACCATTTCGGGGACTCTTGGTCAATTCCCACTCGGGGCATAAAAGACTAATGAAGCAACATCTTTGAGTTCTGTGAGATGTTGAAAGATTGTTTAGGCATGGACTAGGTGACCAAATTATCCATCCTCTCTCGAGGCATGGTTTTGTAAATTGGCCCCTTAATCCAAATGTTGCATTGCTTCAAACTGAGAAAAACACTAGCTCTTGAAATCAATGATTAAAGCAAGTTCTGAGACATGGAACACGGGATTGAGGGGTGATATAGATGAAATCCTATCCCAGTAATCCATAGGATTTGATGGTTCCTTTATCTGAGTCTCAATATTCGTTATTTTCCCAGTTGCAAGTCGCATCCCAAACCATTTCGGGGACTCTTCGCCAATTCCTCCTCAGGGCATAAAAACCTAATGGAGAAACATTTTTGAGTTCTGTGAGATGTTACAATATTGTTTAGGAGTGGACTAGGTGACTATATTTTCCATCCTCTCTCGAGGCACAGTTTCATAAATTCGACCCCTTAATCCAAATGTTGGTTTGCTTCAAAATGAGAAAAACACTAGTTCTTGAAATCAATGAGTAAAGAAACTTATGAGGCATGGCACCCGGGAGTGAGGGGTTCTCTAGTTGAAATCCTATCCCAGGAATCCATCGGAGTCAACGGTTCCTCAATCCGAGTCTCAGTTTTCATTTTATGCCTAGTTGCAAGTCGCATCCCAAACCATTTTGAGGACTCTTTGCCAATTCCTCCTCAGGGCATAAAAGCCTAACAAAGCAGCATTTTTGAGGTCCATGAGATGTTTCATGCTTGTTTAGGCATGGACTAGGTGACCACATTGTCCATCCTCTCCTGAGGCACGGTTTTGTAAATTGGACCCCTAAATCCAAATGTTGCATTGCTTCTTACTGATAAAAGCACTAGTTATCGAAATCGATGAAAAAAAAACCTTTTGAGGGGTTGGAACCAAGAGTGAGGGGTGATCTAGCTAAAATCCTATGTTAGGAATCCAAAAAAGATGATGGTTCCTCAATCTAAGTATCAATTTTTCATTTTATGTCCAGTTGCAAGTCGCACCCAAACCATTTCGGGGACTCTTGGCCAATTTCCTCTCAGGGCATAAAAGACTAACAGAGCAAAATTCTTGAGTTCTATGAGATACTGCAAGATTGTTTAGGCATGGACTAGGTGACCAAATTATCCATCTTCTCCTGAGTCATGGTTTCTTAAATTGGACCCCTTAATCCAAATGTTGCATTGCTTCAAGCTGAGCAAAACACTAGTTCTCGAAATCAATGAGTAAAGCAACTTCCGAGGCATGGCACCCGGGAGTGAGGGGTGGTCTAGTTGAAATCCTATCCCAGTAATCCATCGAAGTTAATGGTTCCTCAATCTGAGTCTCGGTTTTTGTTTTATGCCTAGTTGCAAGTCACATTCTAAACCATTTCAGGGACTGTTGGCCAATTACTCCTCAGGGCATAAAAAATAACTAAATTCTACATGTCTCTATCAACTAAATACTATATCTTACTGCCTTGAAAAAATACTGTACCAATTTCAACTGCACATTGAGTTTAACAACCACTACTTCCTACATAAAAATGTGGGTTGCACTATTGTTAACCATCACCATAACTAACTTATTCTTCAACTTGGATTGAACAAAACTAATATTTGTATAGTTATACTCTTGTCTTGAACAAAACTAATACTTATATAGTTCTAATATTGGCTTTCCTTAGACATATTTCCAACTAAAGAACCCAAGATTTGCAACACACCAACTGATGATTGGATTTCTTACTCCATATCATTGGACCCTCTTCTTCAATGGACATTTCTTATAATAATTCTAATTTTCACAAATCCAACAAACAACACCTTACTACTATTTTTGTATTAGATCCATATGATAAACTTAGCATGTTCTTAGTGTTATGACATTAATATGTCCAAAATCAAGAGGGATATCACATTAAAATAGGTTGTTGACCACTATTATGTACTGTGAAATCTAACCATAGTGCATATTGCTTGCATGGATAAGTGAGTTGAATTAAGGTGCAACCACCTAGAGATTCATACCCTTCACTAAGTTGGGAATCCACTGCATGCATGAGTGCCCCTACTAATATTGGTAATTGCACCCTAGTCTAATTGTGCATCCAAAACTAAAGATATAATTTTTCTATTTAAAACTTTGAATATAGAAACAAAAGTTCATAAATTGGAACTAGGATGATGATGGACTACTCACTAACCACTCGTGCACATGCAACTGAAGGTACAACCAAACAGGTACCTGTTATATATTTCTTCATCGAGTGAGGAAATCTTAGGACAAATAGAGGGAAATGCGACTGCATCTAGTAGATATGATAAGAAAACAAGTACCGGAGGTGAAAAAGTCAGAAGAAAATTTTGTAGATGCATGAAATTTTTCTTGCCAAAGGAGGATCATGCTCTTATAATGATGAGAGAAAAGGAGACATAGACGTGCCACTCAGGTATATGCATCTGAAGAAACAATGGGTACCTAAGGAAATACCTCCTATAGATGTTGACTTCATTGTCAACAATAGGACATATTGCATTGCACCATCCACCCTGCATGGCTTGGGGCTATTTTTAATGGATGGAATAATTGTAAAATACAATACAATAAATGAATTTATGGACTATGTCGGACCATGTTACAATTATAATGATTGGATGTGGTTGGTCTGGTACATGCGAAGTATGCAGAGATATGCACTCGCCGCAAATTATATACAACTAGTAAACAAGGATAAAAATAAGGGAGAGACTATCTATATTGATGGACGGCCTAAAGCTTCCGACAATATCGTGGGGTTTATAAATAGCACACAACCCGGGACAACAAACAAGAAACTGGATTTCATATATGAGGGGTGTGAAGAGAATTGGGTAGTCTGGTGCGCAATAAAAAAGATAGGTCCCAGGGAAGAGTTATTAGTGGATTACCATTTGAATCGAATAGAAACATCGACTAATAATGTGTAGGTACTTATGCAACACCTCTTTAATAAACCTCTACTTATTGCATTATATCTTTTTATTATCTTTAACATTGTTTTAAATATTTCAGTACGGTCCCAATTTTATAATAATGTGGGAGCTTGATCGTTGACATTGATTTTATTTGGGTGGAAATATATTTTTTTTGTTATCGTTAAATTTTTTTTAAATATTTGGGGGTTCTAATTATATTATAATGTGGCAGGATGATCGTGGAAAAGGGCCAGCCGGAGAACATGTAAACGATTATCAATTTTCACTTTCATTTTACATGAATTTTATTATTTGCTTATATAATTTTATTGAAATAACATTGTTTTTGTTGAAATTATATGTATTCCATGGGCCATGTTGATCATGATTCCATCGATGAGGAGGGGTTTTATTCATCCCCTGATCCGATGGTCTTAACAAAAAAAAAGATCATTAAAGAAAACAAGGAACTTGCTAGCTTCTTAGATCGTCCAGATCAAACTCCCGACATCCTAGAAAAGATCAATCTCCTTATGTCAGAACTTAACACATATAAGGTAATAACCATAATTTAAAGTGGTTTTTTCTAATGTACTCATATGTTCAATTATGAAACTTTGTTCTTTAAATTTTACATTATCTCACGAAAAAACATTTTCTTTTTTATAAAGAGATTTTTGGAGCCTATTCAGTCCAGTGTTGGTAGTAGTGGTGCTACAGAGATGCTACAGAGTCCTAATGCAAGTGTTCATACAACTTCTAGAGTACTATTTACTTCTCCATCTTCCACACCTAATTTAGATAGGAGTTGTTAGCACATAGTCATGTACGGGGTATTTTCCTAAGGGAAGCGTCCCCTTGGGCGAAAAGAGAGATTTGAAAAACCCATTTATCCCAAAGTTTAAAGGGTTGGCGCGTCATTTTAGCGAGCAGGTAGGTTTGGACGATCAAGATCTGCCTGCCTAGATCTGCTACCGAAGTTTCATTCTAGATCCCCCTCGTCATTCTATCTTTAACGGAGTGGGGGGGGTTCTGAAATTGGGTGCGCATGTCTCAGCGGTCAAGATTGGGGTGCCTGAATCAACGATGCTCAATCGATTCTGGACCCCCTTTTCCANGGTCCGAAATGGAGTGGTATTGTCGTGGGGCCCCCTTCTAGTGTGTCACCTTCTGTGTTTTATTCTCCATTGACATTTGTTCTCCACTTGTATGCATGACATGGCCCACTTCCTTTCACTCCTCCTCATCCTATGACACATGTCCCACTCCCTTCCATGTCATCTCACCATAAGTGACACACCCTCCCTGGATCAATCATGTCTTCATCACCTCCTCATTCATTGTTTCCCTTCATCCCTGCTTGGTCACCACTCATCTACCACTTCCAATCATGTGCCCTAGTCTTTGCACCGGCCTCCCCACCTCTTCCATTGGACCATTCAGCCAATCCCAGTGGCACCATGAGAAGACCTCCACGTCCCAAAAGGCAGAGTTGATCAGGGTCATTTCCGATCCCAAGGAAGCAGTTATTGTAGTTGTTGGAAGTGGTTAGACATCGTCTCCGCTATAAATGGAAAGTTCGACAAAGGATTAAAAGCGTTTTGATTCATCCGCAGGGTTGTCAGGAGTTTGATTGCGTCTATCATAAGTGCACGATTGTTCAGAGTATGCATGCGTAGGTTGCCAGTAGACATGCAGATGCAATGTTTTTAATGCAGTGTCTCGTTTTTGCTGTTGTTGTTTTGTTGTGAGTATATGAAGGCAGTTTTTCCATTTTTGTAAGGGGTCGATGGTTGAGCGAGGCTCATGATTGTAAAGTTTGATGAAGAACTGGTTGCTCTAGTTATGTATTGGCACTTGAGATTTCTTGTCTTATGGATGTTAGCCTCTTTCCATCTCTTTGTTTACACTGTGTTAGAACTGCTCGGAATTGGAGGATCCAGTCAAGTTGCGCTATTATAGGATGATGTAAGTTGGATCACTGTAATAGTTGCATTGTTTCTAATCAGTTCTTGTATTTTCTCAATGCTGAATGGTTTGGAATTGGAAGATCCAATCAAGTCGCCTTTTAGCTCCTCTAAAACTTTGAACCAAGAGGATCTTGTATTCTGAGTTTTTCCTCCTCAAGCTGTCGAAAGGCCTGATGCCCAAGTAAATCTTTCTCACTCCTCCTACCAAGTCTTCCATCTGCTCATTTTATAATCAACCCACTGACGAAAGTCAAATCAAGACCTCTTCCGTTTTACATACCAGGCCCAGTTTTCTGAGTTAAAGCGATATCTTCCTGGGTCTCTATCCATTCGACCACCCCATTAAATTGTTTGTAACATAAAATGATGGGTGTTGGTCTCTTCTTCCGCCACAATCCAGGAGTGACTTATGACGCTAACATTTCTAACATTGTTGCCGAGGACAAAGTTGAATATCTTCCCCGGGATTGAACGACAATGATTAACTAATTCTGAAGGTGCATCAGATATCAGAACTATTGAGATTGATACTGTGCACCTGGCGACTCCACTGACATGACTTCACTGGGCGACTCCATTGATGTGAACCCACAAGCGACTCCATTGATTCAGTCGTGGATTCTAGAGGTAGACATACAAGGTCTACTCCTCAGTTGTCGTTAGCACCACCTGAAGTTGACTCAGAGAAGATTATCAGAAAGGAAAAGTCCTCTGGAGGAGGTACTTCTACTGCTAAACTAGGTATTTCCGATGATTCTCATGATTTTATAGAAACTCCAACACCTTCATCTCATCCTGTTTATTTACCTTCTGTTGGAGTTTCCCGTAGTCTAAATTTTGGGAGCGTTCCTACTAAGTTTTCTCCTCCTGATCTTGAATTGGTAGGAGAAACCCTTATCACTCCCCTCTCTCCCGAGGTGGTACCCTAGTTTAGACCCAACACCTCTGAATATTTTCCTACCCCAATTTTTACCACCCCTTCTCCTATTACCACTGTTGTTGAAGAAAGAGAGACTTATGTTCCTTTTATCTCGCAAGCTTGTTCTCCAATTTTTCTGTTGATTCCCTCCCATCCTGTCAGCTCAGTTCCTCTCTTTCCAATTCAAACCTCCTGTCCTCCTGGTTCTCCTGCACCTATTGTTCCTATGGAAAGTGCTAATCCCCCTCTAAATAGGATGGATTCCATTGTGGCTGCCAGATATGCCCCCTTAATCCTACCTCAACCTATGAATCCTCTCCTTGCTGGAGATTACTTGAAATATATGCCTAAATTCACTGGGGAAGAGGACATAATTGTGGAAGAGCACCTTGCTACCTTCTACAGTTACGCAGACAACCTGAACATTGAAAATGAAGATGTCTAGATGAGAGTCTTCGTCCAAATCCTTGATGGTGAGGTAAGGAAATGGTTTAGGGGATTGGCCCCCGAATCTGTTGCTAGGATTGAAGCTCTAGATAATGCTTTCCTGAGGCAGTGGGGAGATAAAAAGGATTTCATGTATTACATGATAGAGTTTGGTTCCTTGAAGAAAAAGGAAGGAGAGTCTATCTCTGACTTCTCCAAAAGATTCAATAAGATGTATAATAAGATCCTTGTTGAGATAAAACCCACAGAAGCCTTTGCTAAAATATCTTATGCTAATGCATTTGACCCCAACTTCTGCCTTCTATTGAGAGAGATAAGAGCTACCTCCCTAGCTCAAATGCAAGATGCAGCCACAGAAGTGGAATCTAATGTATTGGTAGTTGACAGACTGAGAAATAAGACTGATGCAGACAGGAGAAAGGGAAGATTTGAAGCCTTGACTTTTGTCCCCTCTGTGCCTCACCCTCAAGTGGATGAATTGACCAAGATAGTGAAGTCTCTGTCTGCAGAGATGGAGAAAATGAAGGTGGAAGGGAAGAAAACATACAAAAATCCTCAGAATACCAAAAACAAAGGAAATTTCAAGAGGCCAAATAATAATTCTCCCCAAATTATGCAAAGGGACCAAAGGGGAAGAGATAGAGAAGATCAGAAGATCCAGGCCCCTCTTCAAAATAATGTTGTAGCTAATGAAGAAGAAGGGAAAATAGATGGGCTAGATCCTGAAATCCACTGCTTCGGAGATACTTCTCCTTTTCCTCATCTCACTTAATTAGCATACGAGGAATCTCTCATGGACAATCAGCTAAATGAGCTTAGCAAGGGAGACAAGGCTAGCAACAGCCAAAACAAGTATAACCTAAGATCCAAGAAGAAGACAAGAGCACCTGATGTTCTTGAACAACTCACTAGAATGGAGAAACTTGCTAATGAAGTAGTAGACAACAACAAAGGTAAGAAGGCCCAACCCCTCTCTCCAATGGTCCAGATTCATGTTCCTGAAGTAAGGGAAATTCCAAAGCTCGCATCCTCTTTTAACTTTGAGCATGAAATTCAAAAAATCAGAATCCCTATGCCCCTCTCTGAACTGATCAAACATGAAGTGTTCAAAAAACGCCTCTCCAAACTATTACAATATGAAACTTCATGTCATCCCACAGACTCAATCAATTTGCAAGATGAAAATCCTGTAGTTATCCTAGGTCCTATGGTAGAAGATAGAGACGATTCATCCCCTCCCTTCTACACATCCTTGAACATACATGATAAGGTGTTTCACAACTGTTTGATGGATTCAGGGGCTTACCACAGCCTCATGCCCAAAACTATCATGGAATAATTAGGACTAGAAGTCACCATAGCCTATCATGACCTCTATTCCTTTGACTCCATGAAATTTCAATGTCTAGGAGTCATCAAAGATCTGGTTGTGACCTTGTTTCAGCTGTCCATGAAAAGTGTGGTCATGGACATTGTAGTGGTTGATGTTCCCCCCAAGTTTGGTATGTTGTTGTCAAGATATTGGATAAAAACACTTGGGGGAACCCTACAAATGGACCTAACTTATGCTACTATTCCAGTGTTTGGGGGGAGGACATAGGAGACTGTACAGAGGAGCCCATCTGGCCTACATAATCAGTGATGAAGCCAATCCTACTAATCATCCTATCTTTTCTCTTGACACTGATTTAGGTTCTAGTTTACTATAACTCACTAACGCTCCCGAGCCTCTTCTAAAACTTAGAAAGCAGCCCACTACTTCTCATGAATTTTCTCCCCCCATCACCTCTATCTAGAAAATGTTCTTTGATGGAGCCTCTTCCAGGGAAGGCGCTGGTGCTGGAGTGTTTTCTGTGTCACCTGCTTAGGAAACCGTGTCTCTGTCATATAAGCTAGAGTTTGAGACAACCAACAATGTGGTAGAATATGAAGCTCTTGTTTTAGGTTTAAGAGATGCAAAGGAAATGGGGATTCAGAAGGTAGCACTATTCAGAGATGCAAAATTGATAGTCCAGCAGATCAGAAATGCCTATTAGGTCAAGAATCCTTGACTCAGGAGTTACAGAAATGAGGTATGGGACCTAATCAACAGTTTCTTCTCAGCATTTAACATTTCTTTCATTCCACGAGAGAAGAACACAGTGGTTAATTCTTTGGCTACATCAACAAGCAATTTCAAAGTGCCCCTGCCACCAAAACTCAAACATGATGTAGAAGTAAAATTGAAGCCCTCCATACCTGACAATGTGAAACATTGGAAGGTGTTTGAGGATGATATTGAGATCAAAAGATTCTTGGATACTGTTGAAGAATTTTAGGCACTGCATATTGATCAAGACCCTGTTTCCAAAGCAAATCTTGATAATGGTAATTTTCTGAGTAAGATTGCATAGCGTGACATCGTGCAACTGCCCAACAATCATATTCCAAAGGGACTGGTTCCTTTGGAAAGTATTTTTGATAGAAATGATGTGGCATTAAAGGGGAAAATCTCATAAGATGATGGTGATACAACTCAGTGCAACATTGGCACCGAGAATGAACCCAAGTTTGTCAAATTGTCAAGAAGTCTGACAAAGGAGCAAAGGACCGAGTACGCTAAATTATTGAGGGAGCTTGCGGATGTTTTTTCTTGGACATATGAAGACCTCAAAACTTATGACACTTCTGTCATTGAGCATAAAATCCCATTAAAAAATGAGGCTAAGCCATTTAGGTAGAAACTATGATAGATCAATCCTATGTTGCTTCCTATCATGGAGAGAGAATTAAAGAAGCTGCTACACGCCCAAATCATCGTGCCATTAAGATATTCAGAGTGGGTGGCCAACTTGGTCCCAGTAAGGAAGAAGAGTGGGGAAATCAGACTCTGTGTAGATTTTAGAAACCTGAACAGGAGCTCAAGGAAGGACAATTACTCCCTACCAAAGATGGAACATATATTGCAAAGGGTGACAGGAGCATCTAGGATTTCCATGATTGATGGCTTCTCTGGCTACAATCAAATCTCTATTTTTCCTGGGGACAGAGAAAAGACAACATTTACCACTCCATGGGGCACATTCATGTATGCTAAAATGCCCTTTGGATTGATGAATGCAGGGGCAACTTTTCAACGAGCCATGGACATAGCTTTCATTGGGGAAAAGGATAAGTTTGTGGTCATATATTTGGATGAAATTATAGTCTTTTCCAAATCTGATAAATAACATTGTTGTCATCTTAGGAAGGCTTTTCTAAAATGCAGGAGTTTTGGCCTTTCATTGAATCCCAAAAAATCTCTCTTTACCATGAAGGAGGGAAAGTTATTGGGACACATAGTATCGACATTGGGAGTCAAGATTGATCCTGGTAGAGTTGAAGCAATCCAAGCCTTGTCAATCCCTAGATCCAGGAAAGAAGTCCAGTCTTTCCTTGGAAAAAATAATTTCCTAAGGAGTTTTGTTTCTAACTTTGTTGAAATGGTAAAGCTTATAACAACCATGTTGAAAAAGGGAAATGAAGTAAGGTGGACTTCTGAGGCTTGAAATTCCTTTGAGAATATAAAGAAAGCATTGACAAAAGCTCTTGTGCTTATCATTCCCAATTACTCAAAGGATTTCCTTATTTTCTCCTTGTCCTCATCTGACACATTGGTTGTTGTTTTACTACAAAAAAATGACACCAGGCTGGAGCAGCCTATTGCCCATTTTAGCAGAGCATTAAGGGATGATGAGGTTAGGTACGACATCATGGAGAAGTAGGCCTATGCCCTAGTGAAAGCTCTCAAATCTTTGAGTCTATGTCCTACAGTAAAAAATCATTGCCTATGTTCCCTTAGCTATTGTGAAGGACATTCTTATTCAGCCGGACATAGACGGGAGGAGGAGTAAATGGATAGCCAAGATCCTTGAGTTTGATCTAGAGATAAGGCCTACCAAGTTGATCAAAGGTCAAGGTTTAGCCAAGCTATTGGCTGAAGCAAATTGAAAACATTTGGGGGTAAGTTTCATTAATGAATGCTCAGAAAATCGGCAGGATCAACTGTCTAATGCAGACCCTCAAGTAGAGCCCCCATTGGCGCTATGTCCTTGGTACAAGGATGTCATATATTTTCTACAAGAGTTGTGGCCTCTCAAAGAGGTCAAGTATTTCCTTGTTGATCGAGTTCTATATTGGAAAGACCCCCTGGGGGTGCTATTAAAATGTATGAATCCACAAGAGGCTCAAAAGATCATTGTTGAATTTCATGATAGCCTATGTGGAGGGCACCATTTCTGGAAAACCACAACCTACAAAATCCTTAGGGCTAGGTACTACTGGTCCACCCTATTTATTGACGTCTGCAGAGAGTTCAGAGCCTACATCAAATGCCAAAGGTTCTTAGGAAATAAATAGCTCAAATCTCTGCCTTTAAAACCTGTGGTTGTTTCAGGACCTTTCCAGCAGTGGGGCCTAAACTTTATCGGGGAGATCCACCCTGCTTCTAGTGGACAACACAGATGGATCTTGAATTCCACTGATTTCTTTACCAAATGTATAGAAGATATCCCCACAAGGAGTGCTTCCCATAAGGTAATCATTGGGTTCCTGGAGGATCTCATCACAATATTCGGTTGCCCAAGCAAGATTGTTGCTAATAACGCAACATCTTTCAAAGCCGAACCATTAGTCAAATTTTGTGAGCATTTTGGGATCAAGCTAATTCACTCCACCCCATACTATCCCCAAGGCAACGGTTTAGCAGAGTCCTCCAAAAAAATCCTAATAAGGATCATCAAAATATTGTTAGTGATCCATAATCAGATCCAGGAGCCTGATAGGGCTAAAAAAGGCTCAAAAATGAAAGTGCTCAAAACTTGACAAAACCAACGCCATTGTGTCTGTCTCATCGCATTGATTCTGGCCATATATTTACTTTCTCAAATGGACGACGTATGCAAAATTTATCTCACTCTAACCATTTTTCCAAACAGCTAAAAAGTCAAAAACAAAAAGTCAATATTCAAAAGGTGACATGGCACTCTCTGGAGGTGACACATGGTAGTGGAAAAATGACATGTGGCAACATAGCAGTAGGCTGACAGGGAAGAAATGTGGCAGGCAACTGGACCAGTCAACGGTTGACAAGTGGCATTGGTTTATCGAATGGGGAGGTGCCACGTGGCCCAATCATGGGTAGCCACGTGGCACCCAATCACCTTGTCAGCAGTGTGTGGAAATTCCCAAAAATGTTTTGGGGTCCATGGGTTTTGAATCCACGACCAACCACCAAGCCTAAGTGCTTTCACAAATGACCCAACACCAATGCGCCCATGTATCACTTGTTTAATCAAATGTAATTAACTTTATTTAAAGTTTGATATATGAATGGGGCACAAAAAGGAGGGGGCTGGGGCTAAGCCCCAACTCGTGGTTTTGTTATGTCATGTGACCAGCCACCAAAAAGGGGCACAACCCATCCTATGAATTAGCCTGTGGATTCATACATATACATAACCACCTCCACTTTGGTGCACACGACCAGGGCTATAACCAACAACTGGGGTGCATATTTAGGACGCGATCCTATGATAAGTTAGCATGTGACCTATGATTATGGGAAAGGGGCCAGCGCACAGCCCTTTGGGCTGGCGCTTGGCCACATGTCTATCCATATGACCAATTTTAGGGGCATGTGTCAGACAAAGGGGGCTTATCCCCAAATATATATGCAAACTGGGGTTTTACCCTAATGTTTTGGATTTTTAATTGATTTGGGCCTGTAATTAGAGGATTTTGCCCATTTTTGGGAGATATTAGGCATTTTTGGAGGCCAGATTTTGGGAGAAAGTTGGGGATGGATAACCAAATTTAGATCTATAAAAACTAGGCCTGTTTGAGGCCATGGAGGATAGTCAGAGTAGAGTTATGATGAAGGGAAGCCAAGCCAAAGCCATTTTTATGCAGGGAAGTTGTTGAGGAGCAGACGCTTGCGGGTCATTTCTAGGAGCTCCGATCATCCGTTTTGCATGTTGTTTATTTTGTTGGGTTCTAGAGATCTGGAAGAACATGAAAAGATCAGTCTTGTAGCCTAATGGCACTACTGTGATGTATTTTTTGAGCTTTGAACAGAAATAAAGAAGCCTCCCTCACTGAGACAAAGGCCCGGAGACGTAGGTAATTTTGTGCCAAACTCTGTTATCACTTCTCGTGTTATGGTTTGGTGTTATTATTGCTTTAGTTTAGATCTGTATTTTGTATTATGGCTGTGATATATTCTCTCATCTTCATCCTCTTTCATTCAGCTTCATAAATGGTTAATTAACACATGCAATTAAGAACTCAACCACAGTTATTAAAGATCTTTTCGGATCAGTTAGAGGACAACAAAAAGGCTTGGGATTCAAAGCTGAAATTTTCTCTATGGGTTGATCGAGTGAACAAAAAGAGATCCATAGAGATCTCCCCTTTCCAATTGTTCTATGGGACAAAAGTTGGTTTTCCTTCTCAGCTAGCTATGCCTGTAGCAAAATTCCTCCAGGATTATCAAGGAGAGCTTGATGATATGATTAGAAGGATACATCAACTGGTAGAGGTCTAGCAGGCCAGAGAGTAGGTGATGAATAGAGTTCAGGACCGTCAGCAGAAGATCAAGCAGGTTTTTGATAGGAAGGCCAAAAAGAAAGATTTCTAGATGGGAGATCTGGTACTGAAATGGGATGCTCCTAAGAAAGAAAAGGGAAAGCATGACAAATTTGAAGCCCTATGGATTGGGCCCTTCAAAATCTCTGAAGTATTTTCAAATAATACCTACAGGTTACAAGATTTGAAGGATCAAGAGGTTTTCAATGGCCCTGTGAATGGGCATTTCCTGAAGAGATGTTTCTCTTGAGCCACAGATGGCTCTTCTGTGTTTGTAAATATTGTTTTCTTTTTATATTTAAGTTTTGAAAATGAATCCATAACCCAATAGCAAGGCACTGAATCTACAAAAGAGTTCTCGGCATCCCACAGGAGGCGTGCCATCCCCCATGGAGCCTAATGTTAGCACATAATCATGTACAGGGTATTTTCCTAACGGAAGTGTCCCCTTGGGCAGAAAGAGAGATTTGGAAAACCCATTTATCCCAAAGTTTAAAGGGTTGGCACATCATTTTAATGAGTAGGCAGGTTTGGATGATCAAGATCTACCCGCCTAGATCTGCGGTTGAAGTTTCATTTCAGACCCCCCTCATAATTCTATCTTTAACAGAGGGGGGGGGGGTTCGGAATTGGGCATGCATGTCTCAGTGGTCAAGATTGGGGCGCCTGAATCAATGATGCTCAATCGATTTCGGAACCCCTTTTCCATTCTGCCTTTAATAAATGGGGGTGGGGGGGGGTCCTAAATGGAGTGGTATTGTCGTGGGGTCCCCTTCTAGTGTGTCACCTTATGTGTCGTCTTCTCCCTTAACATCTTTTCTCCACTTGTCCACATGACATGGCCCACTTACTTTCACTCCTCCTCATCCTCTGACACATGTCCCTCTCCCTTCCACGTCATCCCTCCATAAGTGATGCACCCTCCATGGATCAATCATGTCCTTGTCACCTCCTCATTTATTGTTTCCCTTCATCCCTGCCTAGTGACCACTCATCTACCACTTCCAATAGCGTGCCCCAGTCTTCACATCGGCCTCCATTCCTCTTGCATTGGACCGTTTAGCCAATCCATGTGGCACCATGAGAAGACCTCCACGTCCCAAAAGGTAGATTTGATCAGGGTCGTTCCCGATCCCAAGGAAGCAGTTATTGAAGTTGTTGGAAGTGGTTAGACATCATCTCCACTATAAATGGAAAGTTCGACAAAGGATTAAAAGCATGTCAATTCATCGGCAGGGTTTCCAGGAGTCTGATTGTGTCTTTCATAAGTGCATGATCGTTCAAAGTCTGCATGCACAAACTGCCAGTAGACATGCAGACACAATGTTTTTAATACAGTGTCTCATTTTTGCTGTTGTTGTTTTGTGTGATTATATGAAGGCAATTTTTTCATTTTTGTAAGGGGTCAATGGTTGAGTGAGGCTCCTGATTGTAAAATTTGATGAAGCACTGGTTGCTCTGGTTATGTATTGGCACTTGAGATTTCTTGTCTTATGGATGTTAGCCTCTTTCCATCTCTTTGTTTACACTGTGTTAGAACTGCTTGAAATTGGAGGATCCAGTCGAGTTGCGTTGTTATAGGATGATGTAGGTTGGATCACTGTAATAGTTTCATTGTTTCTAATCAGTTCTTTTATTTTCTTAATGCTGAATGATTTGGAATTGGAAGATCCAGTCAAGTCACCTTTAAGCTCCTCTAAAACTCTGAACCAAGAGGATCTTATATTCTAAGTTTTTCCTCCTCAAGCTGCCAAAAGGCCTGATGCCCAAAGAAATCTTGCTCACTCCTCCTACCAAGTCTTCCATCTGCTCATTTTTTAATCAACCCACTGACGGAAGTCATATCAAGACCTCTTCTGTTTTACATACCAGGCCTAGTTTTATGAATTAAAGTGATATCTTCCTGGGTCTCTATCCATTCGACCACCCCATTAAATTATTTTTTACATAAACTGATGGGCGTTGGGCTCTGCTTCTACCGCAATCCAAGAGTGAATTATGATGCTAAAAGGAAGCATGACATGCATCACCATAAATCCACACATCGGTTAGAGTCTAGAGATGGTGCCAGAGATAAGGCTGGTGATGTGGTTGACATGGTTGCATTTCCTGGAGCTAGACGTGTGACAAGCATGGGAACCCTTCTGTACACATTTTTTGTCGACGACAATGGACTTCCATTAAAACAATCAAGACTCCTAGGTAGTTTTAATTCATATTTTAATCATTTAATGTTGTCCATATCATACACAAATCATCTAGATTATTAATTTTAAATTAATGATCATATCTTTTTGTGTGTAGGAAACGACCATTTTTATAGGTACCTAGAGAGCAAGGCCTTGTTGATTTTTGGGGCAACCTTACACATGAGGTGGAATTGCCAGAATTCCAACCTCAAAAATGAACTTATGGATTATCTTGAAGGCCTCTTTGGAGTAGACATTCAATAAAAAAGAGGTCACCTCTGCAGTGGGTGAATATTTAAAATATACGTGGGATGTTTATAGACAAATCTTGGCAGGAAATCCTAGGTATGAGCATCCTCCCTCAATTCCAAAGAGGGAGAGGAAGGCAATCATTGATGATGCAAAAGAGAAGATTTTGAAAAAATTAGGAGCACAAATAATTGGTACACCAAGGTAAATTACAATATTTTGATTTCAATACCAACTTTATTTTTCTTTAGATCTAAATAAAAGTGTGGTTATATATAACATACTTGAAAATTTTGATGATAGGTTGTCTGACACCTTGAAGGCAACCAAAGAAATGATTTCCAAACATGGCTAACACAAGCTAGGTCAGAGAGGCTACTCGGGGTTACAGTCATGAATCGTAAGTACCCAAAAATATTAAGAATATTATTTGTATCGCCTTACAACTTTCAGGTAATTGCAGCCAAAAAAATTAAAAAACCATACCCTTATGCAATGCAGAGCGACAACTTCAGAATTGAAACCACGGAGGAAGACCTCCAACTTGGTTACAAGTATGGTTATAAAGACATGGTTGATCGTAGGAAAAGCATCGGGCAGACCCCAAGATCCAATCTGCAGGATAAGGTAAATAAAAATCAGTCCACATTAACCTTTCATTACTTATAAAATATGTAAATGTTTGATATGGTCCATAATTTAAAGTGTTACTTTGTTTTAAGCAGGGGAACATCACTATCAACGAAACCATTAGTATTGGACAATAGAGTGTTGATAGTGCAACACAGGCAGAATATCATGGTGCTCCCCAACAGCCCTATCCCAGTGAGGTGCATCCCCAAGATGTTCCTGTGACTAAGGCCCACGACTTTAAAATGGCTATATATTAATCATATACTTAATAATTTTGTACTTATAAATTTTTTCATTTCAATGGAAGAGAATTTCATAGTTGATCCTCCTCGACCTGAAGATTAGGTGAACAGGCCGGCATCCATTCCAACGATGTCGACTAGAGGACCAGGTAAATAATTACATTGTGGAGTTTTTTTTTAATATTAATGAACTACTTCAATGATATTTAAAAATTGGTCATATAAATTTAATATTTTTGGTTTTTTTAGGTGATGGCCCCTCATAGCAGGATCCACGCCATGGGTACGAGACCAAATGTACTCGACGTGAAAGGACTAAAACAACATCAAATGTTGAAGAGAACCCAGTAAACGAAGACATGGAGATGGACGAATTACTTAAGACCTAGAAAGCACAAAAGAAGACTAAAATAAATTCATGATGTGTAATAATTTTATAATATAGTTAGATGTACATTATATATCTGAACATGTAATTATGCATATAATGCATTGACATTATGGATATGTTTTCATCTGATAATATACACAAGGCTATTTCTATGGCTTGTATATATCTCTGAATGTAATTTTGTTATACACTTAATGATAATTTCATCTTCTCTTATAAGACTTGGTATATATTTATGCAATAATCCTTGGATCTATTGGTTCTATTGGCATTGAGATACAATTTTTCATCAATTTGTGGCTCCATGGATATCATCTTAGTGATTTGAAGGCATTGATAAACGAGAAATTTAAGAGATTGAATTGTTCAAGTTTGGATTGAAATTTTACATGCTTGTTTGTTTGTGGGTTTCAAGAGTTCCAAACTTGTATCTCTTTGTCTTTTAAGAATGACAATATCTTTGTATTTTAAGATATAACATGAGAATCCAAGAAATACCTAGTGCCTTGTGCTTGGGCTATGGATTATAGGCAACAAATAGAACTTGAATATGCAATATTCAACTTCCAAAATCTTGTGGCATGATATATGCAACCTTGAAAGTCATGTGACATGTGACATGTGGCAAGCATCTTTTCCAAGAAATGTGCAAACTTTAAACTTGGTGCAACATGAAAAAACAAATTTTTGGGAAGATGAAAAAATAAGTTTTCAGGATTAAACATGAAGGGTTGGAAATGGTGATGCCATACATTTTATAATATTTTTTTAGAGCATTACCCTTCTTTTCATTGTGTCTCACATGACACAGAAACAAAATCACATTGCCATTGTCAATTTATGTGGAGGGTTATTCAAGGTTTCAAGACTTTCTTCATATTTTCCTACTTTAATCCTCTCATGGTCATGTTAATCCATATAGAGGTTCATGATATAAACACTCATTGTTATAATGTTGACATAAATTCCAGTCTTCACTTTGTCGATTAGAGGGCACAATTTTGGAAACAATTTAATGTTTTTAGTTCCATGAAATTTATTTTGTTTCTTCAACAACATTAAGGATTAAACATGGGGGGTTGGAAATGGCGATGTCAAGAAT
>ML779217.1:458404-486268 GCA_009831015.1 Picea engelmannii
GACATAAATTCAAATCTTCACTTTGTCGATTAGAGGGCACAATTTTGGCAACAATTTAATGTTTTTAGTTCCATGAAATTTCTTTTGTTTCTTCTACAACATTAAGGATTAAACATGAGGGGTTGGAAATGGCGATGTCAAACATTTTATAATATGTTTTCATAGAATTACCCTTCTTTTCATTATGTCTTTACATTTTATAATCCATATAGAGGTTCATGATATAAAAACTCATTGTTATAATGCTGACATAAATTCCAATCTTCACTTTGTCAATTAGAGGGCACAATTTTAGCAACAATTTAATGTTTTTTGTTCCATGAAATTTCTTTTGTTTCTTCAACAACATCATTAAGGATTGTTTCTTCATGTCTTTTGTTTGACATGTTCAAATATAGATGTAATAATTTGACCTCTAAATCTTAGGTTGAGGTTCATACATATACATATACATAGACATGAATTTGGGTACCTTGGAATTCTAGTGAAATACAAAGGACCGAAATCTTTAAGGGCTCCTTCTTTATTATAATTTTATTTTCTCAAAACCTAGTGTTGCATTTTTATTTAGGTCATCATCATATTTTTCTTATAGTTTCCTATGTAAACCTATTATTTCAACCTTCTTTATTGGTTCCTCATGGAAAATTTTCATAATTTTGTCATTGATGAGAGAAACCAATGGTATGGCCCCAATTACTTGCCACTCATGTTCTTCAATATCATACTTGATTCAGATAACCTCATTAAGCATAGATGAAGGATAATTTCCTTTCACTTTGATTTAGCACCAATAATTTGATTATCATTGAACCCATGGTTAGTGTTAGATGCAATATATCCTTATTTTTGTACTATATTTGAAGACAAAGAGAGATCAATGCTATCATGAAGTTCTAGAGAATCACATGCCATACCATTTTTATCTTGAAACATGCCATAAACATGTTCACATTCTCCATTTTATATTTCAATATTGGGATCATTAGTATCCCATTCATTACTATAAATTCCCAAGGTTTTTCCACACATCTTACAAACCACTACTAAAATAGAGGGAACCGAACACCATCAATGAATAAAACAAAATAAATGACAATGAGAGAGTTTTGACCATATGTCAACTAATTTTTCCCTTTAAAAAAACTTCATTTATGTGAAAGAGAGCATTGTGTCTATGAGAAAAGACCCAATTTATCCCCCACATATATTCAATAAGGTGTGTGGGATAAACACACCCTCAAAACAAAAAAAAAATCACAAGAAGTGACCTAAAACCCTAGTATCATCCTTAGATCTTAATGTAAAGGATTTGAGTAAACACCTTAGGCCTACAAACCAATACCAAGATAAAGGGAACCCAACACCATTGATGAGGTCAAAAAAAAAAACTACAATGAGAGAGTTGTGATAGCATGTCACCTAAGCTACAATAAGTAAGAAAATAATGCAACTTTTGTGGATAATAAAAGAGAGCACGAGATGTCATCATATTCTCCAAATAATGCCATGCCTCCATTTGGAAATTCTAGGCATTTCCATACAAAAAGAGGAGAACCGAGTAGCAACAAAACCACCATGAATATAGTGCAAAACTTGTAACTAAACCTTCAATGAAAATATTAGGAAAGGAACCCACTATCACAACAGTTATTATGGTTTGTGAAGTCCGACGATATGCATTAGATGTGTTTAGGATGACCTCCCATACCCATAACACAATGTTAAAAGTCATCTCCAAGAAAAATATCAAATTATGATGTTTTTCTTCATAAGCATGGTAGTAAATGTCATATAGAGGATCCTCATATAAATTTCCATTGAAAATGATTTGTCAAAGACTTCCCTTCTTAGGGTTCTATCCAATTATATTATGTCAATCCTTAAATATTATGCTCACCACCCACATCAATATCTATTTTGTGTTACACAAAACTATAGTAGTCGAGATCTTGATCTTCCTGGACTAGAGAAAATTTATCCATAACAATCAAAGGGATGTGCTCCATAATTGGAGTTACCACGTGAGACCTTGAAATGCCTTGCATACCATTTCTTTCTCTCACCCTCAATACAAGCAACTGGAAACTAATGATTCAAAGAAATACAACTTCCCAACACCATGCTATACCAGATCTATTGAATCCAGGGAATCAAACTTTTTCCCTGGTAACAATGCCAATCATCATCTCCCAAAATTGCACTTTGAAATATGAAGTCCCACATAACAATCAAGGCAAGCTTGATTCTACTCAAGAGTTCTCACTGCCACCAAATTTTCTCAAACCACATACTACTAAGATGCCAAAGGGATCATCTACTAATATTCCAAAGGGATCCACAAGGGTAACATTGTTTCCTCCTGCATCCCACACTATAACCACATACTACTAATATGCCAAAGGGATCTTAGCAAGTGGATCCATTGCCCTCACTAGTTCCTCCATCATTTGTACATATTTCATATGATATATAGCATGTTAGTATCTCATCTTCAGTAATTATATTCCATTAATTTAACATAAATGAGATGTCACACAATGACATAATGTTTACTCTAGAAACAACCCAAATGGGAAAAACAAATTTCAATGGTTACTCAATTCTCATTTTGATAATATTTGGTTATGATGTAACTCACAGATCTTTGTGCATACTTTCCTCTTTGGCCAAAATACCCTTTGAGAGTCATGTCAAAAGGATGAATAGGAGATATTGGGGGTAATGGGAAGGCCAAGAGACCAACCTTTTAGTTCCCATTGCTCTCTCTCTCTTTTTCTCCTATTTTCATTTTTCTGTTTTATTTTGTTTTATTTATTTTTCTCTATCTCATTTAATTTATAAAATTTTCATTGTCCTTTATTATATAAACTTCCTTAATTTTTAAATTACACTTGTAGGTATTGATTCTTACAATCATTCTCATGTTCATATCCATTTCAAATCAAGCCTCCCCATTGACAGTGTTTTTGTTCTCCAAAATATTAGAGGACCACTCTAGAACAATGTGCCATCTTTCTGTTTCTCTTCAACATGGATCTAGCTATGAATGTTGGATTTCGTTACTGGCTCGAGTTCTTGCTATGGATTTATCTCTAGTTCCTAGCTATGCTATCATGTAGCAATTCCACAAGAGGATGTGTGAATGACCTCCTTCTACTAGGACCAATTGGTTCCTAACATGGAAACAATTGTATTATGTTGCACATGCTTACCAACACTCTATGAATGCAAAAACTTCACTTGGATGACCTCCTTAGTGTGCAATCATAGCAACTTGTATAATTGGCTCAAAAATGATATTTATTTATTTTTCCTCAAAAATCATTTTTTTTTTAAATAAATTGTTGTCGTCGCAATTGCGATGGCCTCATAGAAATCTTGCGACAAACTTGCTATAAAAATCATGAAAAATTGTATAGAAATTTCGTCACAATATACCATGTTTTTTTCACTCTTGCGGTGATCACTTCAAAAGCTGATTCATTGCAAACTTTCTTATGCTTGTCGATCTTGTGACAATCTACCAATATTGTCGAGTGTGCGACAATCTCCCTTTATTATTTCTCTTGCGATGATCTCTCAAACCTGTCACTCTTGCGACAATTTCTCTAACCTGTTGTTCATGTGACGATATATCTACATTGTCTAATTTGTGACGATTATCATCTCTTGTCCCGCTTCCGATGATTTTCCATATTTGTCACTCTTTAGATGAGTTCCCTACTTAGTCATTCTGGCGACAGTATTTATTCTTTGTCACTTTTGTGACAACTCCCTAGTGTCGTCACTCTTGTGACATTGTGTCAGGTTCGTCACATGTCCCACATCACATGAAGCGATGTTTTGGATACCTTAGATTCATCGCAATATCCATGACATAACGTCGCAAGAGTGTCGAAATAGTCGTCGCAAAATGACCCAAATTTTCTAATGTGTTTCTCTTAGATTCATGCATATCACATACCCTATAGCCCCATTGGAACATGACATGTTTCACCCTTGTCCCTTACATGTGTCAGCCTCTGGTACGAGCCCGCATAGCCAAAGTGGTTGGTGAAGTGACCAAAACTCCAGGAGTCTGGGACTTCAGACTCAAGAGGATTTGGGGTATAGTATTGTAGAGAGACCAAAAGGTCCAAAGGCCGGAGCCACATGACAAGATTATGGGACTTCAGGACTTTGGGACTCCGGGAGGTATCGTGCCTAGATAGTAAAGAGGCGTTAAACGCCGAAGTGTCGAAGCACCGAATTCCTCTACCGCGGATATATTAGAAAGGGGTTGAGTTCGTTGCTAGTTAGTAGGAGGATTTGATTAAGAGGAAAACGAAATTATGATGCCCCACCCCCTTAAAAGAGAATTTAGGGGTCGAGTGTGTTACAACATCAAGGGGTACATTGATCTGAATTTTAGGGGGTATATGGTCTAAATTCAGATGAAAAAGTCATAAACTTATAAAGCTAATAGATTTCCCATGTGGATAAAGGAGATGCCCACCTCCTCATTAATTATTTGGGCTAACAGGTTTCCCATATGGGTCTCTTTGTAGCATGGGTGAAATGATGGGGGAGGAATGATTTGAATTTTAGGGGGTATATGGTCTAAATTCGGATGCAAAAGTCATAAATTTATAAAGCTAATAGATTTCCCATGTGGATCAAGGAGATACCCACCTCCTCATTAATTAATTGGGCTAACAAGTTCCCATATGGGTCAAATAGAGTCCCACCTCTCCATTATTGTATTGGGTTTTATTTTCCACTACTTAGTTAGTTGGATAGTTAGATCTATTATTATAATAATAGAGACTCATTTAATGATCTCTTTCCATTATTGTATCGAGTTTTATTTTCCACTACTTAGTTAGTTGGGTAATTAGATCTATTATACTAATAATAGAGACTCATTTAATGATCTCTTTTTGAATTTTTCCAAGGGACCATTTTGTAATTCTATATAAAGGTATAACAAGCCTTCTCATAATATCAAGTTACTCATTTTGTCTTCTCTCATATTTTATATTGTTCATTGTGAGATTAATTATCTCTGAGTGATTTACTAGTAATTAGTTTTAGAGGGAGGCTCCTCTTTGAGCCTCACCTCCTGAGTAATTCATTTACATGTTTTTTTTCCATGCTTATTTTCATGCAATATTGGCCCCCGAGATCCATATCATATGTTCTATTTCCATATCTACTTATTTTTATATTAGAATACCTATAATCTTTAGGTGGCTTGACTTTTTCAGCTGGATAAGATAAGTAACCGAGCGAATAGAATATGGAACAAGAATATATGTGAATTTGTATGACAAACCTACTTTTCTCATATATTCAAATAGATATACAAATATGGATCAAGAAAATACATTGATTTCTCCCAAAATTATTTTCACTTCCTTTTGCATGAAAGATGGTTTTGTCACCTCTTATCATGTTCAAAATGAAAAAAGTTGATGTCAGTGTAGATTAGCTCTAGATGCATTGAAGCAACATTTAAATGAATTTTAAATTAAGTGAAGATTGAAGATTGTTAATGTCATACTAAGTATTACACATTGCAGTTCGTAATGGTTCCTATCTATGAATGAATGAAGAAACCAACACCTGCTGAATGAAGAAATCGACACAATAGAATATGTGAGCTACATGTAGGTCACCCATCAAATGAATAAATTGATGAAGACACCCAACAAATGGATAAATCGACACGAGAGAAGAAGAAAATTTCAGTAGTGTGCAAGCCACCCAAAGAGTGAAAAATTATTATGTAAGCCACCCAAAGAGAATAAATTGACACAACAATAGAAAATCATCATCAGCATGGAGGAAATCGACACAATAGAATAAGAAGAGTTGAACAATTTGCAAACCACCCAATGAATGAAGAAATCTACATAGCAAAAGGGGTGAGAAATGTGTGGGCCACCCAACAAATGAATAAATCGACACAACAGACCACCTAGAAATTGAATAAATCTACACAATAATAGAGGTGAGCGGTGTGCAATCCACCCAAAAAATGAAGAAATTGAGCACAAAAGAAAATCATCATGAGAATGGCCGAGTAGAAACCATCATGAGCGGCCAACCTAAAGACAGAAAAGAGAAGAGGAAATAGAGGGTTGGTTTCCCTTGTCTGATGACACATTGAACAATGATGTCATGTGTGTCATGAATACGATTTTGTACGTGTAATCAAAACAACTATGCAATACAAATTGTAGGAAATATGCCATAAACATTGGGAGGAAGCCTAACATAACATTAAATGTTAGGAACTAATTCCAGACATCAGGTCTAGCATTAATCCTAAAAGTCCAAAACTCTTTGAAACGTCTCTCAACAATGTGAAATTTATCCTAAGTTTTCCTCGAAATGAGGCCAAATAAGACCTCAAAGTAAAAAGTTAGGGAAAAATAAAATTTGAGCTAGAAAATTGTATAGATTGGTAAAAAAATTTGTTAAAATATTTGTTTACATTGGTTTGTGTGCACATTTTTGAAAACCGAGTACTAATAGTCTCATTAGGCCGAAGGGAAGAGACTAATAATAATAAAAATCTCTACATGAAAATTTACAAATACAAAAAAATATTCCTAACCAATTATTGCAAATGATCAAATATCCAAATATTTCATTTTCCTCACCTTTGTCAACTTAATGATTGTCAACCCATTTCTACCTAACTATACCTAGAGAAAACCTTTTTCCCTAGGACCTTGAGTTGTACGCAATCACAACTAGAATATTTGATGAAATACGACCATAGAACATGTTTGAGAGAGTGGCATAGCCACCTACTAAAATTCTCATCCACTAATAGGGGGATTAGTAGCCCAACTTCCTTCTAGACCAATTTACCATGCAAGTTCAATTACTTAGCACATTGTTATAAATTCAACATCATTTTCTTATATTTCAAGTTGAAAGGAAGAAAATGTGTGGAATACACTTCCTACACTAATCCATGAGAGAAGAGTGTGCATAAACTTTGAACAAAATAGTTGCGAAAAAATGAAATAAATAAAAAACCATTAGACAACTAGATTTCCTAAGGAAAACCCTTTCAAGAGAAAAAATTGACACTCAAAATAAATCTCAATGTATTCCTTAGAAATGAACAATGGTTTCAATACAATTTGATATCTATGATCTTAACGGGAGCAATGAACAAGAAGCTCATTCTTTCTTGTCTCTCTAGATCAACTTAGTGCTACATCATGCTACATCATACACTCCACATTACACCAGATACCAGGGCCTCTACAAGCCAACTTGCCAACTCATGAGGTGAATTCCTTGAGGCATCTTATAGTGGAGTATCCCAAGTCCTTAAATAGGCATTTATCATATGAAGTACCATGGGTTACCCAATTCCATGGGCCCATCAACCTTAAATATTAAACCCATCACTAATTATATCAAGGTTATCTTTACTACTTTATGACCGAGTCAATATTAAATCAACATTCCCCCTTTTGAAATTGAATTGGGATAAACGCCTACCCCCCTCAAAGTTTATTAATTAGGTTTCCAATAATAAAACACACACCCTATCACCTAAGTTTATATCTATTATTTATACCAATGAACCATCAATCAAGGTAACACATTCCTAAAAAGGTATTACAACCATATTCTCATTTACATATGTGATAAAATACAACACCATGAAAATAATTACAACTGTATGCCCAAGCATGTGATACTATGAAACATTAACATGTTTCATTTCCCACATTTCTCCTACTCCAAATATAATTAAACATACCAAGTACTTATCTTACGATTGTATGCCCAAGGAAATGATGCAAGAAGCATCGACCTACTTCTTTACCCACATCTCTCTTTTCTCCAAATACAATGATTCAAATAAAGCACTCCTTAACCAAGTAATTATTCACCTACTATACTTAGTGTGCTTCTTCCACCAATGTTTCATGTCACCAAAAAAAAAATCGCCTTGTTCATCGCGACTTCATAAATCTCAACAACGTTGAGATGTTGAGCTGACCTCATTACATATATCTCATGCTTGATATACTCCACCACGTCGACCTTCACGATCTTCTCCTTTTCCATCACTTTAATCATGACCCTCTCACCCATGTTTATATTCCTCACATGGTAAACCTTAGCAAAGGTCCCCTGCTCAAGGATATTCCCCAATTCATACTTTCCTAGAAAAAACATTAGGATTTATCTCCATTTAAAAAAAAAAAATCCTAATTAGCATCCATGATGTGTTTTATTCACCATGTCTCTAATATTCTATACTTCACTTCCACAACTTTCTATATCTCCTCGATGCAAACACTCAATGTGCTAGCTAGAAATTTGTTTGTCAAATGTTGTGTATAAGTGGATTGTTGTGACCTTTCAATGGTAGTGTGGATTAAATGAGAATTTAAAGGAGGTTTGGATAGCTAGACTCTAAGATATGATCATTCTATTGCTTATGAGATTCAAAATCAAGTTATTCTATAAATTAAATATTTCTCTAAGACTTTAATAATTCTATCTACTCATGTAACCCATAGAATCAAGAATTGATCAGTGTGGTGGAGGATTTGATTTTATTATTATCCATGGGAAAACTACATGATTGCATTTCATAGTATATTTAAAACACATATGATCAACATATCCACATATCCATGGAAATATGGTCATTCATAGTGGGTTGACAACATCATTGCACCAAACAATACAATTCGATCTTACTCATATTGATCACCAGTGGCTTGAAATTATTCCATGAACATTTACAACAACCATCATGGGAAACATAGGCTTATACACTTGTCTACTATCTAATGCTTCATCAACCATTCTAAGCACACTTGTGACAGTCCCATGCATTTATCCAAGAAACACGACCTAAATGAAATAGAGTAGGTCATGGCATCCAAGTGGTAGATCTATCCATCTACCAACAAATCCATGTTTCTACAGGCATGTTCCATGTCAAATCCATATGATTCAAGATAAATATCCATTTCAATTATTGTTGTCCTTGACATTTTCTTACAATATTTTTCATTCTACACAAGCTCCCACTCCAACCAATATTAGATAAAAAAATGTGTCTCTAACACCTTGGATTTTTAGTGATCTAGATCTAATACCAAATGAAAGGAAGAAGAGGTCTATATTACACTTCCTAGATTAATACATGAGAGAATAATGTGCAAAAAATGATCCAGGTGGATATCGATGGCCACCCACCTATTCCATTGGCTCAAAATACAGTTTCCCACCTTGGCATTTTTTCTACAGTTTTTCAGGTCCCAAACTTTCGAGGTTGTTTTAAGGCCCTAAACGATTCTTTTTTTATGTTTGGGAGCCCCATAAAAATACGATGGTTATTTCCTTGGCATGGTCAAAATTTGTTCCTCTCAACTAGACCTTTTAAACAAGCTATTGTGTGCCCCAAATAGAGATCATATGCAAATGTTACACCCTTGGGAAGTTAACGTATTGTTGATGGGCGAAAATGACCTCTCCTCAACTGGAAGAGTGGATCCGGTCCGGGGTTGTCTAATTAACCCAAGCCGTTTGGATTGACTCGCTCTGATGGGTTTAATGGCTCTGTTGGCCAATCTAAAGTCCAAAGGAAATGAAAAAATAAATAAAAGAAACGAAATAAATCACTAATTACTAATCACTAATATATATATATATATATACATCTAAATATATATACAGTTTATTTAATAATATTTATATGATAGTTCTGTTTATCTAATTCATATATACAAGATATAAAAATAATGAGTTTTAATCTGAACTCATAAAAAATCAAATGTATAATGGTTCTTTTGATGAAAGTAGATAAGAAAGCAAAAAGTACTATTTGTTTTTTGGTTTGTTTTAAATCTATATGCATTCGTAAGATCAAATATTAAACTACTATTTAAACAGAAAAATGTAGACAGTGAAAATTATACTACATATAAGAATTTCAATAATAAACAAGAAAATAAAAAAAAAGAATAGACTAACCTATTAATCACTTGAAGAGTATGCATCCAACTGTTTGCGTAAATCATACATCAGCCCATCCACGAGATAAATATGTTGTGCATCTTCACACTGTTTGGGATAAACGCCAAACTGTACATTGACTGGTGTATTTAATTGATAAAACGATAGGATGCAAAACAATAACTGTGATATAATAGACTGCAAGTAATAATGCATAAGATAAATCCGACAATTATAGCTTGCATTTAATCAATCAACATGTTTAAGGTAAATCTCATAATATGAATTGAATGATCATTCACTGTTTTCATAAAACTAAAGCATAAAATCGTGAACTGTAAAATAATAACTATCTTGATGAAATAATAATCTGTGAAGATGAAAGCTATCAACAGTCATCAAATTATCAAGATAAACAAATTATAGACAACAACAATATTTACAAATGGCTAAAGCATAAATGCAAATACTTGTTATGTCCAAATTCGAGTATAAGTTGTTCACAACTAGCCCCAGGCCAGGATGTCCAAGTTACAAAAATAATGGGTTTATAAAGCCTTCAGAAAGGTAACTGTTTCCTCTTCTGAGATCAGATATTAATTACAAAAACAAAAGGGGGATATTACCACCCAGATCATACTAAATCCTTAAAAGCTCAAAAAGGTTCATTTCTGTTTGTGCAAAAATGCATCATAGATATGACCAACAAGCCTAAAAGATGCTTCAGATCCATTGATAACCATGAACTCCTAAATATCCTGAAAAGAAAAGGAAAAGAGAGAGATTTAGATACATATTTAACCATTAATTTGCAAATTTCGAATTAGAAAAAGACTTGGATTCAAACTAATTTATTTTTTATTTTTAAAAAGATAAGCTACAAGTTTTTGTAGCTAATTAAAATAGTAAAGAAAAAATCAAAATCAAAAATAAAATCTAATCTATTTTATTTTCAAAACAGAATCAAATAAAAAACAAATAAAAACTATTTACTATGTCTGCAATTTGACCAAGAGGATAGCTACAAATCCGGATTTAAAATAGTGAAATTGGTTGAGTATTATCCACCCTGCCTAATCCTCTTGTTTGTCAAATTAAAATCTGAATTATTTTCCTTATTGTTGTGGTATTTCTTGACAATTGGTTTGTGAACCATATCATGAATTAGCTCAATAGTAATGGCATGGAAGTCTTTTTCTTTATCACATCTAAAAATCTCCTCCAGGGCATGAAAATAGAGTGTGGCCTTCTTTCCCAAGGGGTTTCGAATTGCAGCAGTAGATTAGTGATAGCTTGACATTTTGTGGATAAACACATCGGTAATTGATAGCAATTTTAACCTCTTTCCATGATAAAACTCAACCGTTTTCCTACATATATTCAAATCCATAGAGAGGAAATGAAAAACAAAGGAAACCCAAATGCAACAGATTTTCTGAGAAAATGTTGTCCAAAAAATGAAACATACCTATGAGATGAAAACGTTTCTGAAGAATCTACCCGTAATGAAGGTAGATGGGCCCATTTCCGTTCTGGGTTTTAAAGGGTTTGGTATAATTCATGACGGTTTTCTTAGAATCTCTCCCACAAAATCATGTCTCCAACAAGCAAAAACGAGATTAAACTCTGTTAAGTAACAACAAATGTGTGAAACTTTAGGGATATTCGAATGTACTCAGATGAAAAGGGCCATAAGGTTTCAACAGATCAACAGTCAGGAAGGCAGAAAGAGATCACTGTAAGCATGAAGGGTTTTTAAGAGTAGACCAGAGCTATACTCCAGGCCTGAAAACCATCAATAGTCTGTGGCGTGTGAGCAGAAAACTCATAATGAAAAGATAGGCAATGCATTGAAATGAATGGGAGGGGCATTGCAAATCCCAAGAAAAAACTTCGACATGATGATCTGACTGTAAATTGTATCGCCACCTTTCAAAAAGTACAAGCCAGTACCATAGCATTAAAAAGGAAATGAGTGTGAGACATAGTGGGTTCGATCATATGGTTTGGGAGGTTGAAAATCGAAAATCAAAACCTAGTAATGAAGAAACATATAACCAAGAATCAAACAACAACAAAAAAAAACCATGCCAATGCTCAAATCAAAAAGGTCCTTTGTTGATATAACTATCAATCCCTAAGCATGCTTGGTGTTCAAGGAATCGAAACAAAGAGAATAGTTCTTCATGGCAAAAACCAAGGTTTCATTGATAAACTGTAGAAATAGTTTGCCTTTAATAAATTTTCAAACGAAATGATAACACAGTCGCAAGTTTTCATGCTTCATTTTCATGCTTTCAGTCATGAACAAAGCATGAAAATACAATAGGGAAAAGAGACAATTTACAACTGTCATTTCGAAAATTGCTCATGAAGAGTAATAAAAATTTATGACCCCAGTTAGGCAGCTATATAAATCATTTAATTAATATAAACAATTAACAAATACGTTGGGATGCTAACAATGGCGACATGCTAGGAGAAGTAGTTATCTTTGTAATACGAACGAGTTCAGGTTCGAGAAATCTGAAAGACTTCAAATCGAAGAACAATTGAAAGGTTATTTGAACATCTTTAATAATCATGACGCAGTCCAGTTTTAGATATCTTTCGTTTAAAAAGAATGAAATCTGGTGACAAACTTCTCAAAAGAAAGCCACGACATTTAAGTTAATGTCTCCAATATTGTTGATAGGGCCACTGCTGCCAGAAAGCATCCATAGCCTCGATAAGGATGTCAATTAACCCACTCTGACGTCTGTATCCTGTCAAAGAAATTTCAAATCAGAATGAAGGACGCTTATGACCAAAACAAGATTTATATCTAAGAATTTTCTTTTACCTAATAGTGCTTCGCTGCCAGCGGACCTATTTAGTACCCCAATGAAGTTGTCTTGGAGTCATGCATTCATTTACCCACTGCCACCAGACCTGTTCAGTGTCCCAGCGGGTTTACAAACACTTCCCACAACTCTTTGAGAGTTTATTCAGATTCTGATATAGTTTTAAAGATATTCAACAGAGCGGGGTGACGCTAAAAATTCCAGTTTTTTAACATAATTTAATATTTCATAGGCCTTTAGGTTTTTCTTGCTAGCCTTCATCAAGATCTGAAAAATAGTTCATTGATAAAACTAATTTTCAAGGACAAGGAGACATTGTTGAGTTGCTTTCTTAAAAAGCAGGGACAACGTAAAGATATTTTTTAAAGATAATCGTGAGTACTTTCAAGTGCAAATTGAAACCGAGAAATCGACTTTCAAACAAAATATCATCTTTAACTAGCCTACAATTTGGACAAGTGAGAGATTGTCTCGTTTGGACAAGTTCGATCAAACCCGACTTCGATCAAAGGTGAGTTTGGACAAGTGAGAGACTGTCTCGTTGGGAACATCGGGTAATGAGAAGTGGAAAGCATGTTCCAACACAGTGATTTGGGGAGCCATGGGGAAATTGAATACATTTAAGATAAAGGCTCCTACAAGGCCAGCTTGTCAGTCAGCCCTCCTTCTAGCGCCATTTGTTGATGGGCGAAAATGACCGCTCATCAACTGGAAGAGTGAATCCAGTCCGGGGTTGTCTAATTAACCCAAGTTGTTTGGATTGACTCACTCTGTCAGGTTTAATGGCTTCATTGGCCAATCTAAAGTCCTAAAGGAAATGAAAAAATAAATAAAAGAAATGAAATAACTCACTAATTACTAATCGCTAATATATATATGTACATCTAAATATATATACAGTTTATTTAATAATATTTATATGATAGTTCTGTTTATCTAATTCATATATACAAGATATACAAATAATGAGTTTTAATCTGAACTCATAAAAAATCAAATGTATAATGGTTCTTTTGATGAAAGTAGATAAAGAAAGCAAAAAGTACTATTTGTTTTTTGGTTTGTTTTTAATCTATATACATTCGTAAGATCAAATATTAAACTACTATTTAAATAGAAAAATGTAGACAGTGAAAATTATACTACATATAAGAATTTCGATCATAAAAAAGAAAAAGAAAAAAAGAACAGACTAACTCATTAATCACTTGAAGAGTATGCATCCAACTATTTGCGTAAATCGTACATCAACCCATCCATGAGATAAATCTATTGTGCATCTTCACACTATTTGGGATAAATGCCAAACTATACATTGACTGGTGTATTTAATTGATAAAACAATAGGACGCAAAACAATAACCGTGATATAATAGACTACAAGTAATAACACATAAGATAAATCCGACAGCTACAGCTTGCATTTAATCAATCAACATGTTTAAGGTAAATCTCATAATATGAATTGAATGATCATTCATTGTTTTCATAAAACTAAATCATAAAATTGTGAACTGTAAAAGAATAACTATCTTGACAACATAATAATATACGAAGACGAAAGCTATCAACAGTCATCAAATTATCAAGATAAACAAATTATAGACAACAACAACATTTACAAATGGCTAAAGCATAAATGCAAATACTTGTTATGTCCAAATTCGAGTATAAGTTGTTCACAACTAGCCCTAGGCTAGGATGTCCAAGTTACAAAAATAATGGGTTTTTAAAGCCTTCAGAAAGGTAATTGTTTCCTCTTTTGATATTAGATATTGATTACAAAAATAAAAGGGGGATATTACCACTCAGATCATACTAAATCCTTAAGAGATAAAAAAGGTTCATTTTTGTTTGTGCAAAAATGCATCATAGATATGACCAACAAGCCTAAAAGATGCTTCAGATCCATTGATAACCATGAACTCCTGAATATCCTGAAAAGAAAAGCAAAAAAAAGAGATTTAGATACATATTTAACCATTAATTTGCAAATTTCGAATTAGAAAAAGACTTGGATTCAAACTAATTTATTTTTTATTTTTAAAAAAATAAGCTACAGGTTTCTGTAGCTAGTTAAAATAATAAAGAAAAAATAAAAATAAAAAACAAAATCTAATCTATTTTATTTTCAAAATAGAATCAAATAAAAAAAAAAAAAAAACTATTTACTATCTCTGCAATTTGACCAAGAGGATAGCTACAAATCCAGATTTAAAATAGTGAAATTGGTTGAGTATTATCCAGCCTGCCTAATCCTCTTGTTTGTCAAATTAAAATATGAATTATTCTCCTTATTGTTGTGGTATTTCTTGACAATTGGTTTGTGAACCATATCAGGAAGTAGCTCAACAGTAATGGCATGGAAGTCTTGTTCTTTATCACATCTAAAAATCTCCTCCAGGGCATGAAAACAAAGCGTGGCTTTCTTGCCCAAGGGGTTTCGAACTGCAGCAGTAGATTAGTGATAGCTTGATATTTTGTGGATAAACACACCGGTATTTGATAGCAATTTTAACCTCTGTCCATGATAAAACTCATTCATTTTCCTACAGATCTTCAAATCCATAGAGAGGAAATGAAAAACAAAGAAAACCCAAACGCAATAGATTTTCTGAGAAAATGTTGTCCAAAAAACGAAACATACATGTGAGATGAAAATGTTTCTGAAGAATCTACCCACAATGAAGGTAAATGGGCCCATTTTCGTTCTGGGTTTTGAAGGGTTTGGTATAATTCATAATAGTTTTCTCAAAATCTCTCCCGTAAAATCGTGTCTCCAGCAAGCAAAAACGAGATTAAACTCTGCTAAGTAACAAAAAATGTGTGAAACTTCAGGGCTGTCGGATCTACTTAGATGAAAAGGACCATAAGGTTTCAATAGACCAACAGTCACGAAGGTAGAAAGAGATCACTGTAAGCATGAAGGGTTTGTAAGAGTAGACCAGAGATATACTCTAGGCCCGAAAACCATCAATAGTCTGTGGCGTGTGAGCAGAAAACTCATAATGAAAAGATAGGCAATGAATTGAAATGAATGGGAGGGGCATTGAAAATCCCAAGACCAAACTTCGACATGATGATATGGCTGTAAATCGTATCGCCGCCTTTCAAAAATTACAAGCCAGTACCATAGCATTAAAAAGGAAATGAGTGTGAGACATAGTGGGTTCGATCATATGGTTTGGGAGGTTGAAAATCGAAAATCAAAACCTAGTAATGAAGAAACATATAACCAAGAATCAAACAACAACAAAAAACCATGCCAATTCTCAAATCAAAAGGATCCTTTGTTGATATAACTATCAATCCCTAAGCATGCTTGGTGTTCAAGGAATCGAAACAAAGAGAATAGTTCTTCATGGAAAAAAATAAGGTTTCATTGATAAACTGTAGAAACAATTTTCCTTTAATAAATTTTCAAACAGAATGATAACACAGTCGCAAGTTTTCATGCTTCGTTTTCATGCTTTCATTCATGAACGAAGCTTGAAAAAACAATAGGGAAAAGTGATAATTTACAACTGTCATTTCGAAAATTGCTCATGAAGAGTAATAAAAATTTATGACCCCAGTTAGGCATCTATATAAATCATTTAATTAATATAAAAAATTAACAAATACGTTGGGCTGCCAACACGTATCAACTACCCCCATCGGGGCCCACAAACCTTTTGGTGTTTCATCTTCCGGGGTTAAGGTTTTGGATTTTATTTATGTTAGAAAGGCCTTTCGAGCCTCATTGTAAAAATCATATTCTTGCGAATGAGTGTAGTCATCACATCTCTTCTCAGATATAAGCTTCCACCATTCTAGCGAGTTCATTAACTATGTATTTTTACAGTTTCGTAACATTCTTTCATTAATAAAAATTGTGCAATAGTGTATCTCTATGTTTATTACAATATATCTGTATATTTCCTTATTATATTTTTTCCTTCATTTCATTCTCAAAATAATCTAGATCAATGGTATCAGAGCAGGATGCTCCTTGTCATTTCTTACTGCATGTCCCTAATGAGGTCAAGGTATAAAGAGTTGAGTCTAGAGCTAGTTTCTCTTGAGGATAACCACTCTCGCTAGCCCGAGTGGCCTCCCATGGAAGAATAAAATAGAGATGCAAGCAGAAGATTCTATTAATTTGTTTCTTGAAGAAGCCCTCACACGACAGAGAGATGAAATGATGGAGATTTTTTCTCAAATCCTTCGACGACTATCGAAAACAACAGAGACATATTCATCAAGAAGCCACTTTGGAAGCACCTCCCTTTTCAAGGTACAAGTTAATTTTGATATTCCCATGTTTGAAGGTTAGATATATGTAGATTCTTTGGAAAAGTGGTTCAATATGCTAGAAGGATATTTCTTTGTCCATAATTTTTTTGATAGAGAAAAGATCTCCTTTACAATCCTTAAGGCTGTCCCCCATATAAAATATTGGTGGGAAACTTACTAGGAGAAGAATTCCACAAAGGAATCTGGAATATTTGGGGTCGATCCCACTTGGTATTTTTTTATGGATGCGGTCAAGGAGCAATATTACTGTTGGGCTCCGGATTTATAACATTTTCTTGCTGATTCTTGAAGATATTGTTTACTCTCCTGAAGTCTTTTGTTTAGAAAATGGCATTTTTTCTGTGTTGTTACACATATATGTTCCATTATATACAGAAACCATGAAGTGCTTCCAAAGACACAAATGAGCGAAGAATTCAACTATAAATGCAACAATAATCCTCTTCTGCAGAGAATAGCTGAACTTTGCAAGAATGCAGGGTGTTGGCTTATAGAGGATAATACTTATGATTATTTTATGATGGGTTGAAACATACTTGTGTAGAGGCTCCACCCATTATCAATGTATTCTCTTTTTCTAAAGCTTATGGTATGATGGGCTGGCAAATTGGATAGATAGCATAAACCGTTTTATAACTTCTAGGGCGCAATGCCACGACTGCCAGAGGTCAGAAACATTATGTAACATTGCCAGAGGTCTGAAACGTGGTGTAACATTGCCAGAAAGAGATGGAAATGTTATGTAGCATTGCCAGAGATCTGGAACGTTCTGTAAAGAGATGCCATGCGTTGCCAGAGATATGAAAACGTGTCTCATTCCCCGGTGGTACTCCTAAAACCGTTTTTGTAACTCCTTATTCACCTAGGGAAAAGCCACGCACTGCTAGAGATCAAAAACATTATGTAAAGGGATGCCATGCATTGCCAGAGGGTTGGAAAATATGTTGGAAAAACGTGAGGCTATGCTCGAGAAAATAAAGGATGTAGAGAGCCATGCGTGGGGGGGATAGACAGAGCAAAGAGTAGAGAGGAGAATAGAATAGAGGAATGAGAGTCTCCAAGCACTGTATTGTTTTCATCTTTCAATAAAATAGTGAGAGTTCCAGTAATCCGATTTCTGTTCTTGCCATTTTAGCTGTGAGTTATTTATTTGCCAGTATGTGTTGATTTAGAGAACAGGCTGTTGACAGAGAAGGAAGGGCCCCCTTCGCTGGAAACAAAGCTGATACATTGTGTTTACAGTAGGTTTTATCCATTACTTTTCAGTAAAGATTCGACCCCAATCTACATTGCCAGTATTCTCATGGGTTTAATAGCATAGAAGTAGCATTCCATTTGATTGCACAGAGGTTTAACATTTCAAGCTTTAAGTTTAGCATTATCTTTTCAGCCATTGATTTCACTTCTTCAGTTTTCACATTTAGACTGCTTAACATTCAGGAACTGGTTCGGATATCTCATGAGATAGAGAATTTTCTTTTGATTACAGTAGGAGGTTTATATTTTACATGCATATACAGAACAGTACCGGTTAGTATCGAGTAGTACCGAGTAGTACAGAGAAAAGTAGGGTACAGTAGCTCTTTCCAGTGAGTTTCTTTTAGCAGTTCAGAGATTAGTTTGGAATCATTTAAACCCCCTCTTCAGCCCTGCATTTCCTGTGCTGGTTCCTCTAAGTCTACCTTCCCGGATTGACAATTAAATGTTGAATCATATGGTATATATTCAGCTCGACAATTACCTTGTTGGAAACTATGATGACTAGTACATGTGATGGACTAGGTTGCATCAAGAGAGGGGTCAAACAGTGCCAAAGTTCATAAATACCTTCCATACCTTGCGCACTAAGATAGGTATCAAATATTCTGAGTGGAATCTGGTTCTAAAATACTGTGGGGCTCTACAAATGTACATCCAAACCTAAATGGATTTTCTAGACATCTCATCACTGGGAACCATTTATTGATATGTTGTCAAAATTGAGCAGAAATTTAAGAAACAAAATAAGCGGGAGTTTGGGTATGCAAATCCGCAACAATTGAAGTATGATAAAGGCTTCCCTTACTCACAAAACATCCAACCTCAAGAAAACCAGTCCAATATGTAGCAGCATAAGGGTAATGGGAAGATGAAGAAGGACACTACAAAGTGGTGTGAATTCGAAAAAATTTGTTGGCACAACATTGATGAATGTTTCTCAAAACAGTAATTGGTGGTCAATCTCAAAGAAAATGAGTTGAACACTGAATCAGACTCTGATTTAGAAAAAAATAAAAAGAGACAGATCATTTGTGTAGATCCCAATGCTACTATCATGAATACAACAATCCAACCAGAAGAACTAGAGGATCCTGAGGAGGGGGAGTGCCTCTTCCCTTCATAGATGTGGGTGAAGGGGACCCCACTTGATTTTATTATTGATAGAGAAAGCTAGAAGAACATCGTCTCAACAGAGGTCATAAATCAGTTTGATTTTCCAAAAACACCACACCTGCAACCACACAACATTGGGTGGCTTCGTCGGGGTTGATATTCCCATGTTATCTAGCGTTGTTACTTGTCCTACGACACCAAGACCTTCATGGATGAGGTACTAAGTGATGTTTCTCCATTAGTAGTCCGTGATTTTTTTTTAGGCCAACCATATATGTGGAAGAATCATATTTTTTATGAGTCTCTACCTCACAGTGTCATTTTTACTTTGAGGGGTCATCTTTACATGATACTAGACCTAGTTTCAACTACTGTCCTGACAAAACAATGCCAAAAAGTAATATCTCATACCACAAAGTTTAGTTTCTCCATGATTCAGTCATAAGGAAAATAGAAGGAAACTGCAACCACTGCATCCTCATCCCAAGACATTTTTATCCATTAGAAGTAGATCGAAAAGATTGCAGAAGAGAACAAAGATATTCTTACTACACCTACGAGGGTGCCTCCACATTTCCCAGTGAATCAAAATTTTAAAATATCCCTTCATGCTCTTCATGTTGCATCTTCACTAACAAAGTCCTTCCACACACAGGTAGATCATGTAGATGTATTGGTTGAACATATCCGACCCCTCCAACAACAGGTTCATGACATCCTTCAACAAGCTAAGTAGGACAACTTCTTCAGCAAAGAAAGCAGCTCACCAAGGTTCAGATTCAACAAAATATTCCATGAGAACTTGATGCAATGGAGACCATTGATTCCTAAGGGTGTAGGAATGATCCAAGTGAATATCAATGGCCACCCACCTATTCTACTGGTTCAAAACACAGTTTCCCACCTTGGTAGTTTTTCTATAGTTTTCCAGGTTCCAAACATCTGGGGCCATTTTGAGGCCCTAAACGACATTTTTTTTTTATGTTTTGGGACCTAAGAGATAGCCAAAGGTTCTGGTCTAATGTCAGTTGAAATTTCTTCCTCTTAGCTAGACCTTTCCAATGAGCTATCATGTGCCCCAAATGGAGAGTGTATGAAAAAGTTACACCCTTGGGAAGTTGATGTATCAGCTATCCTAGTCCCCCATCAGGGCCCACAAACCTTTTGGTGTTTCATCTTCCAAGGTTAGGGTTTTGGATTTTTTTTATGTTAAAAATGACTTTGGAGCCTCATTGTAAACATCATCTTCTTGTGAATGAGCATAACCATCACATCTCTTCTCAGAGATAAGCTGGCACCATTCTAGTGAGTTCATTAACTCTGTATTTTTACAGTTTCTATACATTACTTCATTAATAAAAATTGTGCATTATTGTATCTCTTTGTTTATTTCAATATCTCTATATATTTCCTTATTATATTTCCTCCTTCATTTCATTCTCAAAATAATCCCGATAAAAGAAATAGAGAAAAATAGTTGCAAAGAAATGAAATAAACAACAAACCATTAGACAATAATATTTCCTCGAGAAAACCCTTCTAGGAGAGAAACTTCACAATCCAAAGAAAGCTCAAAGTATTCCTCAACAAAAAACAATGGTTACAATATACTTTCATACTTTTTCTCTTAATAGGAGTAATGAGTAGCAAGCTCATTCTTTCTTGGCTTTCTAGATCAACTCAATGCTACATCATGCTACATCATGCAATCCACACTACCCTAGCCACCCATGCCTGAAGGGACCAACATGCCAATTTCTAAGGGAAATTCCATGAGGAATCTTATAATGGATTATCCCAAAACATTAAATAGGATTAATCATATGAAATACCATGAAAAAATACCTTTGTGTTACCCAATACCATGGGCCCATTTATTGTAAACATTAAATTGATCATTGATTATATTAAAGTTATCCAAACTAATTTATAACTGATTCAAGATTAACCTAAAATAACCACCCCTCCAACCTTATGGAGGCCCCTTATATTTATAATATACATGAGGTTTGCCACATTTTTCATGCAATTTTACTTAATCTCTTAACTAGCAATATTCATCCCCTAGAAGCCTTCTCCACCATTTTTTTTTATTTGAATTTTCTTAAATATTTCTTTATGACTCCTCTGTAGGTGTCACTTGGAGATCATTCTCCAATATTCATTTCTATAAATTCATTTGTTCCAATTTTCCACGAAAAATTTAATCTTTTAAGTTTCCCCTTAAAAGTGGGTATTTTAGGTAAATTAATATCATCAAGTATTTACCGATAATTCCCTTATGGTATGACAACATTTGGAAGGTTAAGTTGTTGGGGAGTGAGTACTTCACATCCCTATTGTTCTCCCTCCTTTAATTATAACCCTGAAATAAGGGATCCTCCTTGTTATTACCAGAATAAAAGTACTTAGATTAGGTAAGTTAGTTAAGACAAAGAACCTCTACTTTTAGATAGATTGGTGTTGCCAAACTACCCAATTTCCTTATCCCACTTCTATAAAGAAAATTTCTACCTCAATCATGAGACTCCTCACTTATAACTTGTCATTGAGAGAGTAAGAAAAATCATCTATGCCTCTCTCTTTTGGAACTGAGTGGGTAATCCAGAGCACCATGACCCATTCTAATATATTGAAACCAAAGCCTCTTAGTCATGTCGCGCACACACACACACACACTCACACTCACACACACACACATATATATTGTAAGTAAGAAAGTATTGTATTACCTGCTATGAAGCTTCACATACAAACATATAGTCCATTGACACTTGGGTTGCCATGAAAGGAAACTAGCCCAACTCCCATTTTTTATTGTTGTGACTGCCCCAAAGGGTAAAAAAATAATACAGAAGTTGATTAAGAGGGATACATTCACTACAATCAAGTTTTTTCATCAAAATATCTACCCTACTTAGAGCTAGAGTAGTTATACTAAAACCAAAATAGTACCAAGAGAAAAAAACAATTATTATACATTAGGTGGAACCTGATCATTATGAGAAGAAAGTTAGTTTCTCATTGGCATAGGAATAATGATGTGCAATAGGATAACATCCTAGGAAAATATTAGATTAGAAGATGGACATTGGAGAGTCATGCAAGAATGGAAATCCATGAGCCAGGGGATGAGTTGGTTCAATTGTTCCATGCTAAATTTCAAATCCTAGAACTCAGACCTTCAAAGACTAGCTACAAGAGCTCTTAATTTGACAAGGAATGGCACTGAGCATATTTTGTTGTCTGAAAATATTCCAAATCGATAGGAGAGGATCCCGAGGGAGAGAATGCATCTCTTGAGTCAACTAAGCCAACTAGAGAAGCACTACAAATTGGGGTAATTAATGATGGAATAGGGGAAGGCCATCATCCTGTTAGAATATGAAGGATTGTGTGCTCTTTTTACCATTGACAATACCCTTGTCACCCAACCATAGGCTGAAGCCACCCTCTGAGCACCTTAACCTTGACAGAGAATCACTCTGGAAGCAAACCCTATGCTAGATAGCCAATCAAAGAGTAGTGCACCTTTCCCTAAGGATAACACATCAACAAGAGCTGATTAGATAGTCCAAACCCTAGCCAAGAGATAGTCCAAGCCAAACGTGATCTGCTAGCAACAGTAGCTGCAATGGCAGCTCTCCTCAAACCTACACACAAGACTGGGCACTGCAATTATGAGACTGCCTACCATAATGAGAACTGGCCTCGTGTATTTATACTAATTGTGGCTAACTTCCTAGGCCGACTTCTTATTATGGGTATCTGTCTGTTCAGTATATATTATTATTTCTGGACGACTTCTTCTCTTAGAGGCTAATAACCTAATATAAATTATCTTCTTGAGACGACAAGTCTTCTAGGGTTATTAACCAACTCATTAGGGTTTCTTCTTGCTTCCCGGAGTATTCTATCCTCGTCAGGTTTACATGTGGAGGTAAATACCTCCCTTAGCTACCATAATATCAACACTCCCTCCTAGCTAGGGAGGTATTACAGGTAATGGTCTTGAGCAAAAAAACATACCATTCACCCGGTAGCATCAACATAGTTGTATAAACTAGATCATGAGCACCATCATCATCATCAATGTCATCAGTTGCATCATCTATCGAAACCATACTCTATTTGAGTAATCATATATGATGCTCACTCCACAGAGTGATACAAGTGCCATTCTTCTAATCTATAAGAGTAAATGCTCCGAACCATTTTCTGTCTGGAAAATCTCTTTTCATCATTCATCTGGCTGATGATTATCTCCAATAAACTGTTGATAGTCTTCAAGGCAATCAGAACAAAAATAGAACACAACTATGTCTATCCATAGTAGTACATAACTACAATCCAGTGGTACACTACCACACCAAGTAACACATAAGTACTTGATCAAAAACGTATAGTCATGAACAGTGGAACATATCCACCACAATAGTATACATCTATTGTCATACAGTCTTCATAACAATCATCTGATAGCAACCTGCACAGAAACAATGTTATGATATAAACTGAATCATCTGGGCCAATCTTTCACTCATATCTATGAGATCTGAAAGAATATCTTCCCTCAGAGTAGAACAATGAGATATATGGACTATTCTTCTCAAGCAAGGAAGAATAATTGTCCTGTCTTCTGAACATGGACCATTCCCCACCCTGGGCCATTCTTCCTACACTAATCAAAGTGCACACTAGAGAGAATGCATAAACCCTAAGGAATGCCTGTCCCTAATTGCTGAGCCTGGACCATTCTCCACCCTGGGCCATTCCTCCTACACTAATCAAAGTGCACCCTGGAGAGAATGTATAAACCCTAAGGAATGATTCTCTGGACCATTTCCTCTGTTAAACACAAGAGGAAAAGACCATTCTGTATCAACCTCCAAAACATACCATTCCTCATGTTAACCACAGTGAGAAATAGTTGTCCAGCGAGGTGGGCCAGTCTTCTTGAGTAACCCTCAAGAAGAGAGACTGACCTAGACCACTCCCCATGTTAACCATAATGGGAATTTGTTGTCTATGATACATCAGCAATCTGGACCATTTCCCATGTTACCACAATGGGAAATCATTGTCCGTCAGAAATCTCAATCCACTTTCTGAACAGGAAAGCATCTGTCCAAGATGGACTATTTTTCAATCTTGAAAATGAATGTCCTCAATAATATTTTCAGTGCTCCCTCCCAACCTGAGAGTCATCTCTTCCTTTTTCAATAAGGAAGTCATCTCCACGAGCTCCATCTTGAGTACGCAAACTCTTTCATCTTGGATAGAAGCTTTACCAAAATGTTTACTTATCTGCTCATTTGTGAAGATATGTATTGGAGAACCACTTTCTCCTTTCTGGACTTCATCATAGATAATGTAATTCTTGATTTTAAATGTACTTTAGTTTGGAACACTGATTTTCTGTGAAGGCTTCATGTAGCTCTAAACAATAGAGTATATCATTGTTGGAAAACTGGAACATATCCATGTGGCACATTTTCTATCATCATGAGATCTGATCTACTGAGTAAACATCTTGATGTTATAAGAAATATTCACCACGCTTCTGTTGTGCGCTGGAGGTTCTCCACCAAGTTATCTTCTTCTATCTGCATACAATGGTCTCTTTTTGGTATGCCTCAAAGTCTTGAGAATGCTCTTCATACGTTCTTTATTCAATTTCTCTAGAGAACATTCTTTGCATTCATCTGATGTAGAACTCCAACTCATGGATGTTGCAGATGATATAATGACTCATGTAGAGATACGTCTGGTGTACTGAAACAAATAATCATCATAGTCTTCTCCCTCCATCTGGGAGAACCTCTAGTTCTAAATCTCGCAATGCTTTCATTCATAAGTCTTTCATACATAGTTCTTCATCACGACTTTCAGTTCCTCTGCTTGATTTCTTTTATTGAGTTCGTATCAGGTTGGTAATCTTGTGATTCTTGATACAATGACTGGTTGTTCTGGCTTCTCTTTCTTTCTTGGAATATTCATGTGTTTCTTTAGTTCTCGGCTCCATTAAGTTTCTTATAGATTCCATGCCCTAAAGATTTCATCATAGGATCACAGATGTGGATGGACAACCATGGATACTTTAAGGATTCTCTTTGAAGAATACATATTGTCCTTCATGTTTGCTATCATGGATATATACTTCATCATCTTCAATGGATCATAGGATTAGATCCCTCCTAATCCTTGCTTCATGTATGAGTGCATATAATCGACTCCCTCCATCTAACAGATTCCACACTTCCATCTGCATCCTTGTTGTCTTATGCAATATATAATTGGCTCTCTTTGTCTGACAGAGTCCATGCTTCGAGCTTTTTGTCTTATACAAAACGTCATAAGTCTTTTTCCAATTTCCTCTCGTTTGTTGACTTCATTTTGTATTTTCTTCTTCTAAGTCTTTTCATGATTGATTCGGATTATCTTGCAATATCTTCCACATGATTTGTATTTCATCCTTTCATGTGTATTATCTAATGATATCCATTCTTATCTTTTTGTTCTTCCATAGGTATAGTTCTTCTTGGAACACATTATCTTCCAAGAGATGGATATACAAGATATGTACAGAGACGATGCAAACAAGATAAGAAGAGTTTTGTTACCTTTAGAAGAACAAGTCTCTTCCATCCTGCTTAGTCTTCTTTGTAGGTTCCTTTTTTTGGAAATTGAGGCTTCGTGTTTCTCGTTCCTTTTCTTTATCTTGGGACAATGATTCTTGTAGTGACGATACTTTCGACAGTTGAAGCATTGTACTTCCAAAATGTCTTTCTCTTGATTTGGATTCTTTCTTGAACCAAACTTCCTTTTGTTCCTGAAGTTCTTGAATCTTGTTGTGAAGGTTTGATCATCGTACTTCTTTTGGGGTTTCTCTTTTGCACTGATCCTTGATTCTTCTTGAGCACAGCAAGTCCAAAGTTCTTCAAATTTCAAATACTCCTTTCTTGTGTTCATGCTTGTGGCAAATGCATCCCACGTCTTGGGAAGACCATTGAGTACTATGTTTACCAACTCATTCTCTGAGATGATCTCTTCGATAGCTTGTAGTTGATCTCTTAACTGAGAGATTCTCACAAAGTATGATGTTATGTCGTCATCGTCATTCATCTTCATGTCACAGAGCTCATTCTTCAAACTCATTACTTGTCCATTGTTTCTGACTGAGAAGAGATTTGTTAGGGCATCGTACATCTTCTTTGATGAGTCAATATGGGAGATGTAGGGTATCAAGTGGTCTTTTATAGATTCCACTATGATACTCATAGCATTGATATCATTGTCTTTGAACTTCTCCATAGTTGCAACGTTCTGTGGTTCCTTCTCTTTTCCTTCTTCAAACTCTGGCCTCATGATCTTTCCTTTCACGATATCCAACACTTTATTCTTGGCAAGGATGAGGTCAATTCTTGTCTTCCATGCTCTGAAGTTAGAGGCTCCATCTAACTTGTTCTATGACTTCATAGAATAAGTCATGGCTTCTTTGACTTGGTCAAACCCTAGATTTGACCACAACTCAAACTTCACATCTTGGTTTGCTGAGAGTATTAGGAGATGCACTAGGCTAGAGCACACTGATATATATGAAGATTAGGTCAATTCATTCACTTAAGGTTCCTCAACAAGAGGATTAGGGTTTCTGCAACTGCTCCTGCTAGTAACCCTAGCGATAGTGTCTTGGAAGTTGCTTCTGCTAGTAACCCTAGCGGCAGTTCCTCAACGAGATCAATATCCTAGCGGTTATGTTTCCTTCCAGCGTTTACACTGAATGAAGGAGGTGTGGGCCCATAAACTGTTAGAATATGAAGGATTGTGTGCTTGTTTTACCATTGACAATACCCTTGTCACCCAACCATAGGCCGAAGCCACCCTCCAAGCACCTTAACCTTGACAGAGAATCACTCTGGAAGAAAACCCTAGGCTAGATATCCAATCAAAGGGTAGTGCACCTTTCCCCAAGGATAGCACATCAACAAGAGCTGATCATATAGTCCAAACCCTAGCCAAGAGATAGTCCAAGCCAAATGTGATCTTCTAGCTGCAGCAGCTGCAATGGAAGCTCTCCTCAAACCTACACACAAGACTGGGAACTGCAGTGCAAACAAGACTTGGCACTACAATTATGAGACTGCCTGCCAGAATGAGAACTAGCCTCCTGTATTTATACTAATTCTGGCTAACTACCTAGGCCGACATCTTATTCTGGGTATCTGTCTGTTCAATATATATTATTATTTATGGCCGACTTCTTCTCTTGGAGGCTAATAACCTAATATAAATTATCTTCTTGAGCCGACAAGTCTTCTAGGGTTATTAGCCAACTCATTAGGGTTTCTTCTTACTTCCC
>ML779217.1:502724-518992 GCA_009831015.1 Picea engelmannii
TCAGAATGACTGTGTAACTGCTATTCTGTGTAGTTTTTCACAATACCATTGTAATGGAATGTATAATGATTAATAATATTAAGCCATCTCCATAAATACATCCATTTTTTTTTCACTTAGTCTAGGTCTTTTATTATTTTTGGTATATTTTTGTATCAATATTATTTCAACTGTAGGTGGAATTGTATATTTTAGTTGTTGAATCTGTACAATAAAAATGCATTGTATGGTTTTTCAGTACATTTGAATCTATTTATGTATTTCAAAAATCATTAAAAAAATGATTATTTCAAAATAATGATTATTCAAAATGATAAAAAAATTTAAAACATTTAAATCAACTTTTTTTTTTTTCATTCTTCTACAAATTTTGAAGATATTGAAATGATATGGTTTTTATGTGGGTGTTCTAATAAGCTAACATTATAGTTGTAAGATAAATGGTATTTAATAATTAATTTCAAAGTATTAAACATATTATTAACATAATTTCAACTACTAAAAACAACTTATTCCTATTCAAAAACTAATCAACAACTTTCCACTAAAAACTTTCAAAATGTGTAACCAAAATTTGCAACAACTTTCCACTAACAACTTTCAAAATGTGTAACCAAAATTTGCTGACACTTTTCTCTATGGTTTTGTAGACCACTAAAAATAATTCATTTCCTTCTACCCGTTAATTATACGTTATTTTCCTTTCTTACGTTATTTTCCTTTCTTACATCTAGATAATCTTAATGGATAAAATATGACCTCCTTATTTTGTTTCCTTATAACTTTCTAAACTAGGCCTAAAACATATATATATTTGNATATATATATATATATATATATATATATATATATATATATATATATATCCAAAAAAAATTCATTCTTTTCATACATCTTATCCATGAGGGATGGATAAAGGCGCATTACTTGGAATTGAATAAAGGCACAGAGATATTAAAAAATCATCAATAATTTTTTTTATAGATCTTATCCATTAGGCATTGATAAAGGCGCATGACTTCTCTTGGTAAAATAATTTTGCCACTGTTGTTACATTTATATTTTATATATATGTTTGTTGATTAATTTTAATATTAAGAAATAACATACTTCTAAATAAGCTAAGGGAACATCTAAGTAGGGGTGGAAACATATGTAAGTTGAGAAGGATGTCATATAAAGTATTGTGAAGTTGTGATTGAATCTAGTGTATGAATGGTTGGGCTTATATCATATTTATATTCAAAGGGGTTTTAATTTGTGAAAAAAATAATTTATATATTTTAGGTATTAAGAATGGTGGTGGAGATGTGATTACAAGAAGGTTTATGGGTGTGGAGATACAAAATGAGTATTTGGTAAAATAGGGGATATCTAGTAAAAATATGTTTTTTTAATATTTGGAAAGATATATTAGGAGGGAATTTAACAAAAGGAGGATTTTGGGAAATATTTATTAATATCTAGTGAAATTAGAGGTATTATTTAATTTCTCACGAACACATGTGCTATGTCATCGATTCAAAAAGTGGTGAAAATTCCAGGTCCTATCAGCTTGCCTTCTTGGTCTGTCTTTGACCAAAGAAAGGCTCTAAGTCTCAACTGTAAGTTAATTAGTTTTCTGCTGTTTTATAACAACCAACAGTCCAAATACACTTTGTTGATTTGTTACGGTTATGTTCTCAATTTGGGTGCTCTAGCATGTCGTTTTTGTCACAGAAAATTAGTACATGCAACTCAAATAAACATAATACACCTAATACATCATTTGCTGCTGAAAATGAACAGATATAAGAACTAATACATGCATTTGTAGACACAGGTATTTTTGGTCAACATGACCCTGGACAAAACCCCCCCGGGGCCAGTTTGAGATATGTGTGTATATATGAAGAAAGAAGAAGAAGGGTTACAGTAAACACAATATATGAAAGAACCTGATACAATAGCAACTCCAACTGAGTTGAAATACAAGCTCTACATCAACAAATGCACCCCAGAATGGTGCGCCCCTCATGCAAACTGCCAGAACCATTGAATCTACTCCAACTGCCAACTGTGAGCTCAGATCTGGAAACCCCTCCACAAAAATGAAGCTATGTTGAATGGCAACCCTCTATAACTGATCTCATTGTAATCTGATGGCTAGAAGTCTCTCTACAGTTGATGCGCCCCAATCTGGCAATGCACCCTCCTCAGAAGTAGAACTCCTCCAGTAAATAAACTAAGGCATACAAGGCAAGCCTCCCTCCATGAAAGCAAGCACCCTAGCTATACTCTCCTCACAAAATTGACCTCATCTTCATCCAAGAAGTACTCCTCTCACATTGACCAAACCAAGCAATGAAGAATGCGCCCTCCTTCTCCCTTTGTGCCCCTCTTAGACTTCAATTAGGAAACCAAAAATATGAAGGGTTGCGATCATCTCATCTTCCATCTAATCGATGGTTGAGATCTCCCCAAACATATTTAAGTGACAAACCCACTTTGGGTTAAGTTTCCTAAGTCCACTTATGTCTCCAAATTCACCCCTTTGTGAATTAATAATTACTTTATGCCAAAAGTGACCAAATTTCACTTTAACCAAAGTCAAAGTGAAAATAGACAAAAGTACAAGGTACAAAGTGTCATGTCCTTCCCTCATGTGCTAAGGAGGTCAAAAGCGCATGGGGAACACCTCCCAAGGTACAAATCTCAACACTCCCTCTTACTGAGGAAGGTGTTCCTCACCAAGCCCATCTTGTCTCTAAAGATGACATGCTTGCCCCGTGGCAAGGCCTTGGTGAGAATATCTTCAACCTGATCATCTGTAGATATATACTCTAACTGAATTTCCCCTCTATGAACCTAGTCACGAATGAAGTGGTACCTGATCTCAATATGCTTCGACTGGTCATGAAACACTGGATTCTCGGAGAGTTTTATGCAACTCTGATTATCACAGTGAATGACAGTCGGAGACATCTCCTGACCGAATAAACCAACTAGCATCTTGTGAAGCCAAATGGCCTCACAACTGGCCTGACTGGCCGCCATATACTCTACGTTGACCAAACCCAAAGAAACTGACTTCTACTTCTGCTTGAACCAAGAAACAAGTCCTGACCCCAAACTGAAGCAGCACCCTGAGGTGCTTTTCCTGTCAGCAGCACATCCTGCCCAGTCTAAATCTATGTAGCCAACCAAATTGACTCTATCTTCCCTGACATAGTCTAGGCCAAAGTCCACAGTCCCAACAACATATCTCAAGACGTATTTTTCCCCAACCATGTGAACACTCCTCTGCTCAGCCATGTACTGGCTGAGTGTGTTCATGGCAAAACATATATCTGGTCTGGTGTTAACTAGATACATAAGTTAATCAATCAACTTCTTGTATACTGTGGCATCCACCAACTGGCTATCTGAAGTACTAAGCTTCTTTTAGTTGGTGATCATAGGTGTAGACATGGGTTTGTAGTCCTCCATCTGAAACCTGCTCAAAATATCTACTGCATACTTCCCCTGCCCGAGAAATATGTGACCCTCCTCCTGCCATACCTCCATACCCAGAAAGTAGTGCACCAATCCGATATCACTCATCTCAAACTCTGATGCAAGTCCTGGCTTGCACTCAGCTATGAGATCCTTGGCTCTAGTAATGAGTAAATCATCCACATACAAAATGAGAATGAGCATGTCCGCACCCCTAATGATGAAATAGAGGTTCAGATCAACATCGCTCTTCTCGAAGCCCATCTGAAGCAAATAAGTATCAATCTATGAATACCAAGCTCGGGGAGCTTGCTTCAGACCATATAGTGGCTTCCTCAGAAGACACACGTGAGTCTCCCTATCACTCACCTCAAAACCCTGTGGCTGCTCTATGTACACCTCCTCCTCAATAAAGCCATTCAGAAATGCAGTTTTCACATCCATCTGATGAATGCGCCAACCCAACTCTTTTTCTATGGAAATGATAGTTCTGATAGAAGTGTATCTCGCAACTAGTGCGAATGTCTCATCATAGTCGACTCCCTCAATCTGTGAGAAGCCTCGTACCAGAAAACGGGCCTTGTGTTTCTCCACGCTGTCATCTGCAACAATCTTGGTCTTGTACAACCACCTGGAAGTCACAACTGACTTCCCCACTGGCCTCAAAACCACATCCCAGACATCATTGCACACAATGGAGTCATACTCCTCGAGCATGGCCTCTCTCCAGACCTAATGGTCCACTGCCTGTGCAAAAGTCTGTGGCTTAGTATCCCTGATACNTGCTCTCTCTAATCTAGCTCTTGGGCTCCTCTATATTCTCCCTAGCCTCCTTCAGGGTCTCCTGAAACCATCTAGGTCTCCTCTTCCCTGAAGTGGTCAACGTAGAAACACGGTCTCTCTGCCCAAGAGTAATGGCCTTAGGACTCACCTCAACACTCTGCGATCCTGAAGTCTGTACTCCCTCTGAAGTCTATGCCCCATCTGACTGAACATGCTCTGACTGTGGCCCTGAAGTTGTGCATGGTGACCCTGTCACCCCTCATATTGGTGTACCTGACGATTGAGGTTGTGCTCCCTCTAAAACTGCAACTGGAAACTCTGCATCATCCTCAACTCCAACTCTTGACTCAAGAGATCTCGCAAAATCCTTATCCTCCTCAAATCTAACATCTCTTCTCACCACCACTTTCCTAAGTGGCGAAATGTAGATGTGATAGGATTTTGAGACCTCTGAGTATCCAACTAGAATCCCCTGTTGAGTTGTGGGGTCTAGCTTTGTCCTCCTCTCCGAGGGGACATGAGAGAAAGTCGAGCACCCAAATATCCTTATGTGCTCGACATCAGGCCTCCTATAAGTGAAGGCCTCCTCAGGATTCATCTTCCCCAAAATCCTATGGGGGCTCCTGTTCTGCAGATAAACTGTAGTAGCACATACCTCTGCCCACAAATACAAAGACAAACTCTAATCATGCAGCATGGATCTTGTTGCACTGGTAATGGCCTGGTTCTTCCTCTCGGCAACCCCATTCTGCTGGGGGTTGTAAGGTATGGTCATCTGTCTCCTGATGCCATGTTGTGCATATAAGTCTACAAACTGTCTCGAGGAATACTCTCCCCCACTATCCGACCGCAAGACTTTGATCCCCTTTCCCGACTGGTTCTCCACAAGAGCTTTGAACTTTTGGAACCGTGTGAATACCTCACTCTTGGCCTTCAGGAAATAGATCCAAGTCTTCCTTGAGTAGTAATCAATAAATGTGAGATAATACTCACAACCACTCAAGGAATTTTGAGTCACGGGCCCACACACATCCGTGTGTACTAAATTCAGTATCCCAGCTGACCCATTGTCATTGCTAGGGAACGATGCCTTGGAAAATTTTCCAAGCGCACACCCTCTGCAAACATCTTGATGCTCTATGCTGATCTGTGGCACTCCGGTCACAACCTCTCTCAACCCTCCAAGAGCCCCATGATGTAGATGGGCCATCCTGCGATGCCATAACTCTCACAACTATTTGTTGCTATCGCTACTAGCCACCAATGTAAGAAGTGGCTGAAAAAGTAATATGTACAGATCCCCTTCTCTCACTCCAATCACCTGTCCTAAGTCTAGTGAAGACCCCCAAGGATGAATTAGTACCTCGATGCCTTTGAATGTAACCTCAAGACCTCTATCCTGGAGGGTGGAAACTAAAATCAAGTTCTTCTTCATCCCAGGGACAAAAAGAACATCAGTAAACGATATGGGTGGCAAGATCTCTCTCCTAAAAGAAACTGTGCCAATCCCAACAGATGTGACTACTCTGTCATCTCCAAGAGAAATATCCATCCTGGCCTTAGGGTCTCTGAGATCAGAAAAATTCTCTCGAACTCCAGTCATATGGCTCAATGCCCCGCTATCAATATACCATATACATGGTGATGACTCAACCGAACTACAACATATATGAAAAGCACACTCTCTCTGAAACTGTGTCTGAAAGTCTGCCTCCTCTGTTGTAGCCGTTGTACCACCCTTCTTCTTCTTCTTGTTCAGACACTGTCCAGCATAGTGCCCTAACTTCTTACAAACAAAGCACTTCACTTTGCTCATATCTCTACCCTGACCACTACCCTGACCACTGCTTCTCTTTGCTCCTCCACTTCTCTGTGGCTGGCCCCAAGACTTGGGACCTTGCCGACCACCTCGGTCGGCCTTATTCTTTCCCTTTGACCAAAGAGCAAGAACCTCCTCACCCTGACCAATCTACTGCTGCTGCTGCTACCTCTGTCCAGAAACCTCTGATGCTAATCTGATCTCCTCCTGGACGAAGTCATCCCACATCCTCTCCCATGTAGGCATGACCTCTCTGGCAACTATTCCATGTACAAATGGACCCCATGGTTTGGTGAAGCTATTCAAAGCTTGCCTCACCAAAGAGTTGGGTTCAACAACCTCGCCGATGGCTCCAAGCTCATCTCTGATCTAAGTGTATCTACCAAGGAATGAAGTTACTGACTCATCCTCGAGCATGCGAATTCCCCTGATTCGGTCATGAAGAACCATCTTCCGGTTCTCATTGGAGCTCTCATATAGCTTGCATAAACATGACCAGATCTCATATGCATGAGCCTTCCCTGTCAAATGGGGTATAATGTGATCCCAGACTGTGTCACAAATAGTCCTCTTCGCCTTGTTGTTCCTTTTCCTAAACTCTGCCACCAAGACGGGAGCAGTGACAAGAATGGGGGGGACAACTACCTCGACTATATCCCATAGCTCGAGATCCTCAAAGACGAAGATCATCCTCGCCTTCCAAGATGACCAATTGCTAGTCCTAGCTAGTCTATCCTCAACTCGCATCTGAGATGCTGACATCTCTGTCAATCTGCAATCCCCAACTGATGCTCACACTGCCAAGGAAAACACTGTCTAACTCCTGTCACCATAGGTGTGAAAAGAGGTCACAAAAATCAGCCTCACTACTACTGCGTAGGTGTGAAAAGAGACTGATCTCAAGGTGTCCAAACTGCCCAACAACCCTCTAAAAAATTATGCCCTCTGACAACCATTGAATGAGTCAATGGTTTTCCTCAAAATCTGCCAGAAATAAGTATTTGAAAGCCATTCAAAATGTTGTCCCAACTGTCCAAAAAATCAGCCACCGAAGCTCTAATACCACGTGAAAATTCCAGGTCCTATCATCTTGCCTTCTTGGTCTATCTTTGATCAAAGAAAGGATCTAAGTTTCAACTATAAGTTAACTAGTTTTCTATTTTCTTATAATAGCCAACAGTCCAAATACACTTTGTTGATTTGTTACGGTTATGTTCTCAATTTTGGTGCTCTAGCATGTTGTTTTTGTCACAGAAAATTAGTACATGCAACTCAAATAAACATAACACACCTAATACATAATTTACTGCTGAAAACGAACAGATCTAAGAACTAATACATGCATTTCTAGACATAGGTATTTTTGGTCAACATGACCTTGGACACACCCCCCCCTCGGGGAAAACCAGTTTGAGATATGTGTGTATATATGAAGAAAGCAGAATAAGGGTTACAGTAAACACAATATATGAAAGAACCTAATACAATAGCAACTCCAGCTGAGTTGAAATAAAAGCTCTACATCAGCAAATGCGCCCCAAAATGGTGCGCCCCTCATGCAAACTGCCAGAACCACTGAATCTGCTCCAACTGCCAACTGTGAGATCAGATCTGGAAACCCCTCCACGACAATGAAGCTATGTTGAAGCTATATTGATTCTATCGGCGCAGTTTGCAGATCATGTGCATTCTTTTTCAGATATTTGCATGGTGGTTTCCCCGGTTTTGGAATCGTGTTATATCGCTCTACAGTCAGCACAGTTTTTTATGAGATCTGAGAGCGTTTGCTGCAAGAGCCTTGAGACTTTGGAGAACAGGATTCAAGATCAACAGTTTACCAGATATGCCGTTTGTGAGTGCTTCAAGGCCTCTGATAATTATAAACAGGTTTTGGTGAATGAAAATCTGCTGGAAGTTCAGGTTTTATGTGGCCCTCACGTTCCCTACCCAGTAACGGCTTATTCGGACTGTTTGCAGAATGTAAGTGTATACCCAATTCCTCGAAGGAAATTTTGCATCTGAAAGGCTTCTGTCTTTTATTTTAATTTTGTATAGTTTATGATGCTGTCTGTCCTTTGCAGGCTGATGAGAGGATGAATATTGCCATTGCAGCGTTGTAAAGGTACTCTGTAAGTTCGACGTTATCCACTGTGACAGAATCCCGCCAATAATTGGAGGAGAGCTCTAGATATGGATAAAGGAAAGTAATTCTATGTGGCATAAGGGCATTCATGTCTGTTCTCGGATTCAGAATGACTGTGTAACTGCTATTCTGTGTAGTTTTTCACAATACCATTGTAATGGAATGTATAATGATTAATAATATTAAGCCATCTCCATAAATACATCCATTTTTTTTTCACTTAGTCTAGGTCTTTTATTATTTTTGGATCAATATTATTTCAACTGTAAAAATTTATTGGTAGGTGGAATTGTATATTTTAGTTGTTTAATCTGCACATTGAAAGTGTTGTATGGTTTTTCAGGACATTTGAATCCATTTATGTATTTCAAAAATGTATTTAAAAAAATGATTATTTCAAAATAATGATTATCCCAAATGATAAAAAAATTTAAAACATTTAAATTAACTTTTTTTTTCATTCTTCTACAAATTTTGAAATATTGAAATGATATGGTTTTTATGTGGGTGTTCCAATAAGCTAACATTATAGTTGTAAGATAAATGGTTTTAATAATTGATTTCAAAGTACTAAACATATTATTAACATGATTTCAACTATTAAAAACAACTTATTCCTATTCAAAAACTAATCAACAACTTCCATTAACAACTTTCAAAATGTGTAACCAAAATTCGCTAGACACTTTTCTATATGGTTTTGTAGACCACTAAAAATAAACATATACAAACTAATATAGATTCAGAAATAGAAAAAGATCCTCATTTCCTTCTACCCATTAATTATACTTTATTTTCCTTTTTTACATCCAGATAATCTTAATAATCTTAGTAGATAAAATATCTACTCCTTATTTTATTCCCTTATAACTTTCTAAACCAGACCTAAAATATAAATATATATATATATATATTTTTTTTTTTCGATAAGAATTGATAAAGACATATATATATATATATATATATATATATATATATATATATTATCCATGAGGAATGGATAAAGGCGCATTACTTGGAATTGATAAAGGCACAGATATATTTAAAAACCATCAATAATTTTTTTTTTTTTAATAGATCTTATCCATTAGGCATTGATAAAGGCGCATGACTTCTCTTGGTAAAATAATTTTGCCACTATTGTTACATTTATATTTTATGTATATGTTTGTTGGTTAGATTTAATATTAAGAAATAACATACTTCTAAATAAGCTAAGGGAACATCGAAGTAGGGGTGGAAACATATGTAAGTTGAGATGGATGTCATATAAAGTATTGTGAAGTTGTAATTGAATATAGTATATGAATGGTTGGGCTTTTCGTATCATATTTATATTTAAATGGGTTTTAATTTGTGAAAAATAGAATCTATATATTTTAGGTATTAGGAATGGTGGTGGAGATGTGATTACAAGAAGGTTTATGGGTTTGGAGATACAAAATGAGTATTTGGTAAAATAAGGGATATCTAGTAAAAATATAATTTTTTTAATATTTGGAAAGATATATTAGGAGGGAGTTCAACAAAAGAAGGATTTTGGGAAATATTTATTAATATCTAGTGAAATTAGAGGTATTATTTAATTTCTCACGAACACATGTGCTACGTCATCGATTCATAGCATGAGGTCAACAAAACAATGAGATAATTATGATTGAATTGATGACCTTAGATTCAAATTGTTGGAAGTGAAGCGTAACCTCCTCCCTCTACCACTGACATCTCCCAAAAAAATCCAAAACAAAAGATTGACAAGATTTTCATCTTTATTCCTAGAGAAGATGTGATGACATCTAACTTTTATGGATGATTATAATAAATATCATACTACGAAGGATGAGAGTGGCAAGGAGCCACATGAACTTAATTTTTCTAAGTTTAGTCCATTGGTCAAATAGGCATAGTTTCTACTTGCAATTTGTTATCAAAATTGGTAGGAAAATAAAACATGTAATACTGACCAACACTATATGACATTACCCTTCAATATATAAATACCACATGTGGGAGTTGCAAGAGGGGAAGCATGTCATGCATTCTTCTCTTAATTGAATGAATTAATGCTTGTGACACATTTCGAGAGAACCCACTCCATTTTGTGGTATTTTATTTCCATTTCTTCACCTAGGAAAACTTTCCAAAGTGAAAAATATGATTGATTTGGATTATTTTGAGAGCGACATGAAAACTAAAATATAGCAGAGATATAACAAGAAAATACACAGAGATATTTCCAGAAACATAGAAATATAGTAAAACCCAACTTCTATTAATGAATAAGATAGAAAAACACTATAGAACACAAACTAACATAATGGGGTAGCTTATCTATGAAAATAAATAGTTGTTGGTTACGCTTCATTCACAACAAATTTACACCACACTCCATTACATGCTTAAAGGGACTCCTTCACCTCAATTATATATGAGAGAGTGAGAGGAGAACAATTCCCATGATACATGTGGGATAAATTAGTCTAAGTCTATACAATTCCATAGGCATGTAAAATACTAGGACTTCCTGGGCGATCACGCATCCCAGTACTACTCTAGCCCGAGCGTGCCTAACTGCAGAGTTCTAATGAGATCTGACGAATTAATGCTATGTTATAAGCATGTACATTAAACCACTAGGAAATCATTACATGATGTCTATAATTAACAAATGAAGATGACATTACATTCCATTCCCCATTGAAAGGGTGAATATCATGGTTTATCAAAACAATATGCTTGAAATGTTGATTCAATGGAAAAGGTGGATGGCCACTGAGATCCAAGTGGATTATTCATCCCCCCTTAGGAAGCAATGGCCCCCATTACATTAGGTTCCCTCAAGAGATGGAGAAATTTTTGTTGAATCTGAACCTTGGTGAGTCACTTTCCATGTTGAATTAGATGTCATGCTTGTACTTTTCCTGTGGAAGGATTTCATGAACCTGTTGGAGGTGTTGAATCTGTTCAATAGATCTAGATACATGATATTTCTTGGTCTGAGTGTGGGAGGACTATGTCGGTGAAGATGCATCAAGAAGAGCTATATCAATATTCGGGGCTAATGGTTGGAACCCCAAGAACACCTGAAAAGGGTTGTGGAAAATAGAGATTTGTTGAGCATATGGAAGACTCTCATTCTCTTTGTGCTCCTTTGCAATCTTGTTGACCTATTTTTGCTGGACAGAAATGTCTTGGGATGAGGATGTAGTGGTCGCAGTGAACTTTTGTTAACCTTATGATGGACCCTGAAGAAGGAAAACTCTGTGGTCTGAGAGATTACTTTGCGACATTGTTTTTCTGAGATCAATTAAGTGGTAGTAGTTGGAGCTACCTATGGTACCCTCTAGAGCTGACCTCCTAGAGTAACAATGACACTTTGGGACCGCAATTCATAAATAGCGTGATGTTTCCACATATATGGTTGTCCTAAAATAACATCACAAACTTCAAGTGGGGAAACATCACACACTACCACATCCTTGAAGGGTTTGATGCCATAGGAAAAACGATATTGTTGGTTGATACAAATGTCTCTTCCCCGACTCAACTGTCCGATGGTGTATGGTTGGTGGTGTGACATCATTGGAAACTTCAATCTCTTGGCAACCTCAACTGAGATCAGGTTCTTCTGACTCTACATTTCAACAATGAAATACAGCGGGGTCCCCTTTACCCACATATATGAGTGGAAGAGGTTCTCCCCCTCCTCCATATCCTCTGGTTATCTTTGTTGTATTGTTGTGGATACGATGGTAGCAGTGGGTTCTACATCGATGATATGTTTCCCTTTATTGTTATTTGAATCAGAGTCCAAGTTAGGTTTCTATTGTTTTTCTTTTAGCTCGAACACCAATGGTTGTTTTGAGCGACATTCATCGATGTTGTTCCAAGGGCTATTGTGGAACTCACACCACTTTCTAGTATCTTTCTTAGAATTCTTGTTTCCCTTCTTTGACTATGTATTGGAATGGCTCTCTTGAGGTTGACATTCCTTTCTCTATCCGTCGTTCTATGAGTTAGGGTTTCCTTTGCCATGATTCTATTGTGGCGTATTTTCAAACCTGAACTCCTTCTTACTTTTTTGCTTAAATTCCTACTCAATTTGACTTCATATTGATAAGTAGCTCCCAATGAGAAGATGTCCAAGAAATCCATCTCTTTTTGGATGTACCTGTGCAGACCATTATCATACTTAAAAACCATGTGTCATTTGGAATATTTGATACCCATCTTTGAGAACAAGGTATGGAACATGTTAGTGTACTCTTGCACCGTCTGATTTCTTTTTTGACGTAGATTCACCCATCTCATGTACTAGTCATCATAGTTTCTGACAGGGTAGAACTCCTCCTTTAAGGAATTTACAAAGGTTTCCCAAGTGGGTTCTCTCCTGAATGGTGTAGATTCATTTGTGGTGTGCCTCTATGAGTAACATTCCCACCAAGATCTAACACGGGGAAGGTATTTAAGGAGCGTGAAGGTGATCTTTTCACTGTCGGAAATTTTTTGGATGGAGTAAAAAATTCAAGAAGATTCAACCATTTTTCTGGAGTATCTATATCTATCTAGCCTTCAAATTAGTGATATGAAAATTGACTTGTACCTTGAAGGGTGTCACACCTCTGAAATGGTTTCTTGTCAAATATGCCTTAGCCGACACCATCGGTAGTCTTCAAAGGATATGAGTGAATTTGTCCATCATCTTGTTCCTCTATTGCACTAGGGATTCCTCGATCAATTTATTGAAAGGATCTCTTGCTCTGCCATCTCTCTTTTCTTCCACCATGGGAGGTTGCTTGGCTAGAGAAAGAGGTTGTCCTCAAGGAAAACTAGCTCGAGACCCAAATATCTATACCCTGACCTCATTGGGGACCTTCTATGAGAATGACAAGGATCAAACTGCTCTTATACCACTGATCTAGATTATTTTGAGAACGACATGAAGACAAAAATATAGTAGAGATATAACAAGAAAAAAATAGAGATATTTCCAAAAACACATAAATATAGTGAAACCCAACTTCTATTAATGAATAAGATAGAAAAACACTATATAGCACAAACTGACATAATGGGGTAGCTTATCTCCGAAAAGAAAGATATGTTGGCTACACTTCATTTGCAACAAGCTTTACATCACACTCCATTGCATGATTAAAGGGCCTCCTTCACCTCAATTATATATGCGAGAGTGAGAGGAGAATAATTCCCATGATGGATGTGGGATAAATTAGTCTAATTTTATAAAATTCCATAGGCATATAAAATACTAGGACTTCCTCGAAGGTCACCCATCCCAGTACTACTCTATCCCGAGCACACTTAACTGCAGAGTTCTAATGGGATTTGGTGCATTAATGCTATGTTGTAAGCATGTACACAAGACCACTATGAAATCATTACATGATGTTTGTAATTAAAAATGAAGATGGAATTACATTCCATTCCCCATCAAAAGGGTGAATATCATGGTTTATCAAAACCATATGCTTGAAATGTTGATTCAGTGGAAAATGTAGATGGCCACCGAGATCCACTTGGATCAATGATGAAAATCATATCCATAAATAAAATTCAAATCAAAATCTCTTGAGGTCATTGAAATACTTTCCCCATTCAAACCCATTTTATATTTTCCAAATTAGTACTACAATTGCCCCACTCTTTTCCTTTTCTTTTTTAAGCTAAACCTTGCAATAATAGCTTCAAAAACTATTTTGTGCTCCAAAACATTATCACCATGAGTTGTGGATTATGAAGTGTACGAGAACCTCACATTTTTTTTGGTGGTTAACAAGTAAGGAGGAGAGGGTTTGGTGTTGTTTCAAAGCATGGCCAATGTGGACCACTCTTACAACTTATCATAGGAGGAACTCTACAAAGTTAATATATAGCTCCATAATACTTTGATCATGAGGAGCAACACCAAAGTGACCCATGAGGTGTTTGAATCAAAACATAAAAGACCTATGGTTGTGGGATGGGAAGTCATGTGTGCATAGGAAATATTTTTTATTGGTATAGTAGCTTGCAAATTTAAAAGGAAAGTTTCATTTATAACAATAGATATATATTGGTGTTAATGATGATTTTTTTTTATTAAAAGTAAATAAATACTAGTTTTGTGGAACAAATCTATTAAAAAAACACCTTCACCATAAGCAATCTATAAGGGTCAAGAAACCCAAAAAAGTAAACAAGAGAAAGTGAAATGTGTGCTTTTTTATTCATCAAGGAGAAATTTGAGATCCATCACATCTCATTTAAATTTATTGCAATTTGTTTGACAATAATTTTATAATTTTATATGATATTATTATTATCATCAATTTTGGTTTATTGGATCTTAAGAATTTTGATGATTAATTAATTTTCTTTAATATTTTGTTCAACTTTGGTTTATTGGATCTTAAGAATTTTGATGATTAATTGATTTTCTTTAATATTTTGTTTATATGCTATGACAGATTAAAGAAAAAACTATCCTAGCTCTCTTTAGTTTTCATGAATAAATAAGTCATGGAGATTAAATCAAGCCCTAATGTGTGAATAAGAAGGGCATTTTAAGAGAATGTACTTTTAATCCTCTACTTTTTAACATCAACAAATTTATTTTCATGATGTTTTAAGTATTGTCCAACATCCAATTTTAATATGAAACTCTTGAGAGTTCATTCTTATTTAGCAATGTTAATTTTTCTTCTTTAAGCTAGAAATGAAACAAATGAAGTCTTCATATTTTAATTTGGGGTTAATGATATCTTTATAGTGCATCAGCTTCATCGTGTCCTCCATTTATTCATGACACCATATTTTCTCTTTAAATATAATTGTGATAATTCTTTTGATATTATCAATATATTGAAGAGTTTCCTTCGCTCTTGTAGTTTTATAATCAGGAAACAACATTATTCCATTGTCTCTGAAGTTTAAAGTGACTTTTACTAGAATTCAAAGAAATGTTTGGAGGCCTTTTATTCTTCATGTTAATTATCTTATGTTTGTACATTAAATACTTAATCATATCATTACTACCAATGGAAACATGTTTAAACTCTAAAAAGAAAGTTAAATATGAGATACTACTCTTAATTTTAAAATTACAAGATACAAAACTTTTTTAGATTTACTCAATGTTCGTCCATATTTCTCTATAAAACAGAAAAAGAACATTTAAATAAAAAGATGAATATGATCCAACATTATTTAAAAAAATCATTTATAATTATGATTAATTATTTGAATTTCAATTGCTTAATATATTTTCATCCTTAATATTTGCAAACTATATTGAAGTCAATGCCCCACAAACAAGGGGGTCTCATACACCAACTTGGTGTGTTGGCTTGACCGTGACCTTAAAAATAGATTATTATTATTATTATTAATCTCAAATATTGTAGCTTATATTTAATTATTCTTGATTTTTAAGGAAATATTTAAATACTTTTGCATTCCTAGTAAAAGATTTATTAATTAGCACCGACTAAGTAAGTATCTCCTTAATATTTAAATATCGAGGCAAAAGATTAAAGATGTATAAGAATGACAATCATTTTTGGCTTAGAAGGCATAGGTTCATATCCATCAAGTAATAATGAATTGGTTAGTTTATTATAGTGTGGCTTTATTGTTCAATGGGGTGTCTTTATTATAATGACATAGGTTTAAACTATTGCAAGATATATGTTGTTAGTTTATAAGTTTGCTCGGTGTGATGAGATTTATATTAAATATTAATTTTAAAGTTTATTATAGTGTGGCTTTATTGTTCAATGGGGTGTCTTTATTATAATGACATAGGTTTAAACTATTGCAAGATATATGTTGTTAGTTTATAAGTTTGCTCGGTGTGATGAGATTTATATTAAATATTAATTTTAAGAAATTAAAAAATGAATATATTAAAGTACATTTCAAGCTTTATCATAGTGTTTAAAGTACATTTCAAGCTTTATCATATTGTTTTCCCTCATTATTAATGTAGAGTGTAAGTGCCACCTCTTCGAACTCAAGATATCATTGCATGCATAAATTGTCATCCTTTGA
>ML779217.1:519067-584885 GCA_009831015.1 Picea engelmannii
ATTTCATATTAGGTACTGCTTAGAATTGTACTACTTCACTCTACCATTGTATGACATATATATCATCTCAAGGCTCTACATGTAATTTGGAAAGGATAACTGAAACTCATAAAATGATAACTAGTTTAAGTCACTTTATTCATGCTTTGATAAGAAACCACTATGTAATTCTCTACACAATTACTATAGTAGCCCAAGGAACATTTTATTTGGTTATATAAAGATGACATACACTATTTAGGAGGTTTTAGGAATTTTTAGTTATTTGACTAATTAGAGGAGATCTAGGAATGAAGTTGTCAACCATAGGAGTTCGAGGAACTACTTTTCTCAACCATACTATAGTAGGAAGATGAACTTTTGGTTGCTCACTTTATTGTATTATACCTTGGAATATTGAGCATATTCAGAAACACATGGCTAATGGGAGAGGAAAAAAGTCACTCAATGGAGTTCGAGGAACTACTTTTCTCAACCATACTATAGTAGGAAGATGAACTTTTGGTTGCTCACTTTATTGTATTATACCTTGGAATATTGAGCATATTCAGAAACACATGGCTAATGGGAGAGGGAAAAAGTCACTCAATTGATAATAGGGATAATGAGGATGAAAAATATTCATTGAAAATCATGGATGTGAAATGCGAGATATTTTTCTATCACATATTTAATTGTTTCAAAAATATCCCTTCTCAACGTGTGTCCATTTCAAGACTACATCCTTTATGATCTTTTTTTAAAGTGACTTAATAGTTTCACCAAAATCAAGGACAAATATTCTAACATAATTTATATTTGTGGAAAAGGATTACATTGTGTTCTTACTGATTGGCATGGGGATCAATGAGAATCTCATATTTTGAGACGATATTTCTAATAATTTACCTTCAGATATAGTGAAAATGCTCTTCTTGGAATTAAGGGAAATACCATATTTTGGACATCTCTCAAAGATCTATCTCAGGCATTGTATGTGGTTTTCCTATTTTTTGAGTAAACAATTACATCATCAAGGCACACCATGACACTTTGATTTATTATCCCTCTAAAATCTATGTGTATACCTCTCTTGAAAGTGTCCCTATCATTAATTAATCCAAAGAACATCCATCTATAGGTGAATGTTCCTCATTTCGTGTAAAATGTGGTTTTCATTTTATCTACTCCTGCCACCGATACATGATTGTAGTTGGACAAACCATCCTAAAGAGAGAGCATATATGAACTAGATACTAGCTATAGAACCAACTCCATAGGAAAAATAGGGTAATTTTATTTACCCTATTTTCCTAATTTATCCAAGTTCCAAAAGTCTACAGAAAATTGTATTTCTCCTAACTTGTTCCTAGTAGGAACCTGATTCAAATTGTATCATTATATTATTTTTCATCTATATCGATGCTTTTTCTGTTCTCAAATTTACCTTCTTAAAAACCAAACACCTTTCCGTGGTTCCCATAGAGGGAGAAGAGGTTATGTTTTAGCTTTGGAAGCTGGAAAGTAGATCTTAGAAAGTAAGCCAACCCTCATAATTCCTCAGTCTCCTACTAAACAAAGTTATGTGTAGGTTGATCCCGAATCTTCTAGGTTTTTTAACAGTTTTGAAGGATTGAGGCTTGCTCGAAGGAAGACCCCTGGAAGTAATTTTTCCCATTTTCCCTGCGGGCTAAGGTTTTTTGAAAGTTAAGAGAAGGTTGGTCCTGAGTAATCAAAGCAAGTTGACAGACCTCCACTATGAATATTACACAGATATCATCCCTAGTATACCTTATACAAACTGATTGCCCCCACTTTGTGCTTTAAAAAGTAAAATATAAGACAGATGGTGAAAGGAAATTCATATTTGATTGCCCCCATATAGTCTAAGGAGACGATGAAAGGAAATTCATAAATTATTGCCCTTGTCTCAGCATTTAAATGCATAATTATGATTCGAAGTGGTGAAAGGAAATTTAGTAAAAAGGGCCAGATAACTTCACCGGGGTATTGAACAGGCTCACTGGCAGTGAAGTAATATCTGAGATATTTGTAAGGCTATCATACGTAAATTTCACTCTACTCTGGTAATCAACCTTTTCGAAACCGGATCTGCACCCCAAGTTCATACATGACTCCCTGATTAAAATCATGGAATTTACTTCATTTGATGCAAGCCAAAATCCACAAGATTTCTTGAATTTCCTAGGAATGTTTTGATTATCTTAAAGTAGACCTGAATTCAGTATCGAGAAGGAGAAATTCATCGAAAGGGTTGCAGCTGAGTTTAGAATGCAATTGAACTTTGAAAAGATTTTCAGAAGTAAAGATGAAATCTCTTTTTCCCTCTGTATCCCCTTCCTAAAACAAGTTTTGCAGAAAGAAACCAATGACTCCATTTACCCAATACAAGCACGTGGAGCCTATGTTGGAGCCACCTTTTCCAAGTGGTTGAAATATAATTCTTAAAATCAAAAGTTGGTTTTCAGGTTGTCTTTTAGTTTATGATCTTTACCCACTGAAAGCCTCATTACCCCGGCATGCAAAGTGGCGATGGACGTTATAGTCCTAAATCATCGTCACTTAATCGTTAAGCAAGTTTATCACTTTTAGTACCTCGTGTTATCGCGCTTCGGGAGTTACAAGTTGCATGGTTTCCAAACTCCAATATGCGAAGTCGCGAAATAGTTTTAAAAGTTTACTCAGGTTAGTGTCAGGAGTAAGTCACTTTAAACCCTAGTTAAGAACTGTCGGGGTTTCACAACTCAGCAATCACTCTCCCAAAAAAACATACCTTCGTAGCTCTGAGTCACGAAGTCACGATATTCATTAATTAAGAATGGATTAATTAAGAAACTTAAGTCAGATCATGATTTTTTAAACTAAATCGCATCATCATGATTTCGGGCTTTGGGGGCTCAAAGGGTAGTAGTGAAATCTCCCGATACGACGAATGTTGAAAAAGGGGGATTAAATACTAAAACAAACTTAATTAAAGGGGCTAAGATGGATTAATCGATGCGTCAATGCAAACTTTAACACGCACCATATACAGAGTAAATTTAAATGTTTTTTGCGCTGATTCGTGCTACGACTCGTCAAATAATTATGGCATTTATTTGAACTACAACGAGGTGACAGATAGTAGGATCTCTCTTTTACTGCTAAATCTTTCTTTCATTATTTCAATTTTATTTCTATTTTTCGCGCAGATCTTTTTCATCGGGATAACTTCTGTCTGTATTTACAATTCTTAATATAGGAGATCTAAGTACATAGTTCTCTATCATGGCTCCATGAAAGGCATTCAAGGTGGCTTCCAAGAGTTCAGGTTAGGGCTCCGATGTTGTTTCCGATACTTCACCCCAAAGTATTAATACTATCAAAACCTGGACATACATCTCTGACATTCTTCAGTCCAAATCGGTGAATTGTTCAGATGATTCCAGCGATAACAAGAAGGATGATTTGGCCACCAAATACAAAATCATCATTCAAGCAGAGATGCACAAAATAGCGACAAGGCCACGACTCCTTCCTTATTATTATATGATCTGATGGGCACTAGACCATGTGGATATCCTGACCAAAACTATTATTAGCGAGGAAAAGGTGACGATTGGGACTTTTAGACCAGAACATTTGCAGGCAATGTATCAGCTGCCACCCACACCAAACTTTGAGTACAATGTCAAGTTTCTGGAAGGTTTCAAGGGGAAGGAATGTGAGAAATATGGCAGAAACTTGTCTGATCTGATCAGGGATTGGGTTTCACACCCCGCAAAATTTAGGGCGGATTGTAATGGAATTTATTCAATCTCCTCCTTAGAGCTGCCATTTAGGTATATAGCAATGATGGCCTATAGGTTGTATGCGAGGGAGGAAACCACACACTTTTTCCTCCTATGGGTGCCTCTGATTCATACAGTCGCTGAAGGTTTCTCTTTCGACTAGGAAAAACTGTTGTCAGACAGTCTAACTAGTCGAATTACCGAATATCGAGCACAGAAGGAGAGTGGGAAAGCAACTTCATTTTTCATGTTCACCTACATCATGGACGCCATGTGTTTCATGACGCCTTTCCCTCTAATGAGCTGGAGCTGGAATCCATCTAGTATAGAGCCTATCCATGTCTACCACTCGAAGATTTGGGAGGATAAGGCCAAAGAATTCATCTACGAGATCTTCAACTGGGTAATGGTGCCATTGCATGTCGCCATTTTTGGCCAGTCGCCTCCCAGGATATCAGATAGCATCGCGACCAACCTAAGCAGCGTGGAAAATTGGTATCTAGAGATGAATTTTTCATATATTGGGGTTTTCGGCACCTTCGTCCCTCCATATGCCCTCCCTCTATTCCTGTCAGATAAGCTATTGTGCCGTGAGATCGCCAGACAAACTGTGCTCGGAAAAATAAGCAAAGAGCTCAAAGGAGTATCAAAAAAGGTATGGCCATCCTTCCCTATTCGTATTGGTGCATATTCCTTGTTAGATTTTGGCCATGCCAAAGCTGAGGCTACGACTTTAGAAGAAATGAAGCTGGTAGATATTGAGTTCAAGAATCACGACCCTAGTAAGGTTGTGAGCAATCACCTGGAAAGTTGCGACCTGGAGAGGTATGAACACGAGGATTCCCCACATGACGAAATATTTCGGGGTGCAAGGTCCTTCACTCAAGTCCTAAGTCAGATTCAAGCCTTGCCACCCAGAGACATGGCCGGATTTTTGAAATTTCAAGAGCACTGATGGAGTTGTCTCCCCCAAATTTTACAGGGTGAAGCCCCAGAGCTTCCAGTTACAAAGAAGATGGGAGCCAAAGGTGCAAAGGACTCGACCTCTGGCAGGGAAAAGGACCAAATAAAAACTAGGGAGGCTGGAACCTCAGAGAAAAGAGCCAAAGTCCTCCAGAAGCAGGAAGGAAACCTCGGAAAGGGCACACCAGGCAAGTAGGCCCAAGGCCAAGTGGAGATACCTTCGCAGGGATCAGGCGACTCACTTTCGATCGCGTCAAACAAGCCAGTTACAGAGGTCACCCCAAAATAAACATCCAAGGAAATCAACAGTCCGATTGCTATTTACACACCCTTGTAGTTCACAAAAGGGAATCCTAATGCGATATGGATTTTCAATGAAGAACTGATGCCTATTTCTGTAGAGGAACTGCCTCCCAATGAATTTTTCTTTGACAAAAATAGAAAGTTCGTGGTGAGGCAAGGATTATATCAAAAAGAGGGCATAATGGCTAAGAAATTTAAAATCATGACAGATGGGACGGCTGCGAAAGAGGGATAATTTGCAGAGGAGATAGTCGGGACACTAGGGGCTTATGCTAGCTAATCAATACTCAGTTGGGATTTTGACAACCCAGTTGAAATGAAAGAACCTCCTGATCCGTAAATTGGAGGCTAGGGTGGCTACTGCCAAAGGGAATGTCAGGGAATAGGTGAGCAGGAGCCTTGAGAAAGCCCGAACAACCGACCTGCATTAAATCGAGAAGCTCAGGTCCGGTGCAAACTAGCCAAGCACAGGTAAGCCAACATGGGCAACAGATTATAGAGTTGTAGTCGAAGTTGGAGGTGGACAAGAACCAGGTTGTAGACATAAAGGTGTTCATATCGTAGGCCGCTGAAATCCAACATAAGTTACTTATGGCTCAACAAAACCTGCTGGTAAAGGTAGGAACCATTCAAAACCATTTTCGGATGATAGATCAAATATTAGAAAATATTTCTTTGAGAGAAAGAGAAGCCTAGGCAGCACGGGTCTCTTTCCAAGTTGTTGTTATAGCTATGACAAAGATAGAGATGGCCAACAACTCAAAATTATCCATCGCAGAACAAACCAGAGGTAATATGTTATTGAAGGTCTGGGAGCAGAACATATCAGAAAGCAAGGGGAGAGCTAATGAAGTAAAGAATTTTTGTGAGGAAACATTCTCTTTGATAAGTAAAAGTTTGCTAGACCTTGATAAGGAAAGAAGTTCTTGGACACTGGGCAAAATCAATATATCTAAACATATGTTGGACATCAAAGAAAACATGGAGAGGCAACAAGTGGAGATATCCCAGATTAGCCAGGTCGATATGGCCCAAGTGGACAAATGGCTAGTACAACAAAGTTTACAATTATGCTCCATCATCACAGAGGACCGACAAGTGGGAAAAAGGTTTTCCACAGCTGACGAAGAGTTGTTACACTTTTGAAGCGAGCAACCAAGGAGAGCCTTCCAGGTTGATAGCCCAGTTGGTGGAGAGGTGCGTCACTTGCACCAAGCAGGCGAACGGGTAGGTTTCTGGTGCCAAAAAATGACAGATGTCTGCCTGTTCTATTTTTATAACCTGAAGAGTAAAGAAAGGAAGGCACTCTACCCACATGAAGGAGGACAAAGACAAATAAGTGAAATGCTTAAATTTCCCATTTTGTAACCGAAAACTTATGGAACAATTGAAATTCGAATGTTTAGAAGTTTGTATAAATATGCATTTTGAAGTGAGAACAGAGGATGGATCTTTCTGGGCCGATTGTAATAGAGAATTTTTCCTTTTGAAAATTAATACAAAGAAATCCAAAGATTCCTGATTCCATGAAGACTGAGTTATGAGTTTTGTTTTCTCTGTTATCTTATATTAAATTTCATTTCGCATATATATCTTTGATGAATGCTTAGCTGCAATTTAGTACAACTTCTAATGTGGTGACCAATTGTTTAGTCATCTAATTGTTTGTATTTTTTCCTCTGTATCGACTATCAGTAGGTACAAGACCTGTGAAATTTTTAGATCTCTATATTTTATGCTTCGTCAGATTTCTTCTTGCCTTTTTCTTCTTCTGTTTACAGGGCGAGATTCTCCCTTGATAGGAGCCTCGCATTTTCGACTGCTTAATGTTTTCTCACATTTCACACATGATTCTTTAAAAAAGTTAACTTAGTTATGGGAGAAGGCCTTTGGTTTGTGTTCTACCTTTAACATCGAATTAAAAAATTCTCTTTCATACGGTCAAATTTGAAGTAGCATTTTAAACCTTGAAATTTCTTTTAAATTTCCGTTCCTCTATGACTGTGCCCATTGCAAGACAACCCAACATTGAACCCAACCTATCGGATCAAAACAACATCACTTTAAAACTTTTTGACACCATACTTAAAACTTCCATCACTCAAGTCGAACTCGAACGTTCATGGGCCACAATTGAATGGGATATAAGCATCCAAGAACGTTTGGAAGTGAGACAGAGACAACTTAGAAATCAGCCTTAGCTTTATTTCTCGAAGGTTGATCTTTCCCCTTTTTATCTTTTACTAACTTTCGGATTCCTAGACCCTGTACTTTCTAGCCTTAAGTACAGACTTTGGAAAAACATGTCCCGTACCATGACTGGGTGTGACATCAAGCATCCAGGTGGACCAACAAGAATATTCCACATGGCCCAATCAACTGGCGACACGTGGAATCCCCAAATTTATCAAGGACAACCTGTATCCAAAAATTTAAAAATAGATAGTGGCGGGACCCTACCAAATATGGTGGAGGTCCGCCATATCTGGTGAATACCACTGAATGTAGAATTCACTCACTAAATTTAGTCGGGATTTATAACCACACAACTAAAATGGGAGCTTGTGGAGTTTGACCCCGAGACCTCCCCATAACAAACGCCTTAACTTTAGCACCCATACCAATCCTCCCAACGATCACATTGTAATATCTGTCTACCGAGAATTCTTTTAAAGTCGAGTTTCAACAACCACTAGAGGAGGGCGTGGTCGTACATCGGTGGGCATGGATTTCGAGACAAATACTGTCATTATTGCAGGTTGTAGCAGACACAAAAACTGAGAGAGATTTTCTCTTGGGCCTGGGAGTGCCAGAGTTGGATCTGAGCATGGAGATAGTCATTTTTGGGTAAATCGATGCCACGAATCCAATGGTGATGTTTTTCTTCTGATCTGAGCATTATCTTTGCATCTTGATTTCAGAATGAGATATATTCATGTATTTTCCAAATTCTTTTGTTGAGTTAATAAAAGAGCCTACCCATTTGAGAGCAAGACTCAAAGATGCAACCCACCAGGGATGAGCTCTGTTATCAATTTTTTGTGTTCAGATATGATTCTTATGTCTCTTCATTTCTAAATTTCCCTTCTTTAATGGTGCACTTTAATTTATGTTCATTTATTACAATTCTTTATAAGTCACGATGAAAAGATATTGGATCAATGAATTTTTAAATTCAATAGAAAAATAGGGTTTTTGATCCAGGTGGATATCAATGGCCACCCACCTATTCCACTGGCTCAAAGCCCAATTTCCATTTTGGCAGTTTTTTTCTATCTTTTCGGGTCCTAAACTTTCGGGGTCGTTTTGAGGCCCTCAACAACATTTTTTAGGCCCACCATAATCACACTTATATGCAGTCAAAGTGTGATGAAAACATGTGTATTCCTCAGATAGACATTTCCAATGGGCTATCGTGTGCGTAAAACAAAGATCATATAGAAAGTTTACGACCTCGAGAAGTTGATGTACCAACTTACCCCATGAGGGCCCACATGACTTTTGGTGCTTCATCTCCTAGTGTTAAGTTTTTGGATGTTCAGGATTTTCTCATTTAGGATTTATGTTAAAAAGGCCTTTGAAGCCTCATTGTAACCATATTCTTGCGAATGAGCGTAGATGACACATCTCTTCGCAGAGATAAGCTACCACCATTCTAGTTAGCTTGTGTGCTTTTACAATATTTTGTATTTGAGACAATTATTAATAGAATATGAGATTTATTGTATTATTGTGTTCCTTGCCATACATTTGTGTTATTATTCTTTATATCTCTGTTATATCTTTGCCTTCATATCATTCCTAAAATAATTTGGATCAGTGGTTTTAGAGTGGTCTACCCCTTGTCATCCTTAGTGCATGTCCCTGATGAGGTCAGGGTATAGAGAGTTGGGTCTCAAGCTTGTATACTCCCGCACACCCAAGTTACGTTCCATGGTGAAATAAAAGACGATGATGGGACATGATATCCTTTCAAACCATTTCTTGAGGAATCCCTCACGCAACAGAGGAACAAGATGATGGATACTTTCTCCTAGATCCTTCAACGACTGTCGACAACAATGGAGGCACCTTCAACCAACAATCACTTTGGAGGTGAAAATCCATTCAAGGTACAAGTTAAGTTTGATATTCCTTTATTTGAAGGCCAAATATATGTCAATGCTTTGGAAAAATGGTTAAATATGCTAGAGGGTTATTTCTCTATCCACAATTTTTCCAACAATGAAAAGATCACCTTCATGCTCCTTAAGGCCCTACCCAATGTCATAGATTGGTGGGAGACTTACTATGAGCAACATGACAAGGATGAGTCTGGAAGTTTTGGGCCAAGACCCACTTGGGCGACATTTTTTGATGCCCTCAAGGAACAATATTACCTTGTTTGAAGTTATGACCAGTACATGAGAGTTTGAACTTGACGATGACACAACATCCTCAACCATACACCATCGGTTGGCTCATCTAGGGATGAGACATGTGCATCAGCCAACAATGCCGCCTACACTACAACATCAAACCCTTCAAAGATAAGGTATTGTGTGATGTTTCCCCACTTGAAGTTTGTGATGTTTTTCTAGGACAACCATATATTTTGAAATGTCATGTTATTTATGAATCTAGGCCTCGTAGTTTCATTATTACTTTGGGAGATCAACTCTACAGGGTACCGAAGGTAGTCCCAAATACTGCGATCTCTTTGATCTCTATGAAGAAGTAAAGAAAGGTGGTATCTATGAACATGATATTTGTCCTCTATATAGTTCGATCAAAAGATGAACGAAAGGTCACTGCAATTTACAAAACCTCTACAGCAGGTCTTTCTGCCCAACAACAACAGGTGTATGTAATAGTCGAGGAGTACACAGACATATTCTCCTCGCCTACTATGGTGCCTTTGCACTATTAGGTAAAGAACCCAATTGATATGAAACCTGATGCTACTCTACCATATGACCATGTATACATGTGTTCTATTATAGAGAATGAAGAAATAAAATTCTAGATCCAAGAGCTAATTCTAAAGGGCCACATAAGACCCTGCTCCTCACCTTGAAGGAGCCAAATTGTTCTAGTACATCATAAGGATAGGACATGGTGAATTTGTATTGATTACAGATACTTGGAAAAGATCACAGTCAATAACCAATACTCAATTCCCCGGATTGATGATCTTCTTGATCAACTCAAGGAAGCCAAGTTTTTATGTAAAATTGATCTAAAGTCATATTACCACCAGGTGTTGATTGAGAAAACTAATGTTTGAAAGACAACCTTCAAGTCCAAATAAGGCCTAATTGAGTGGTTAGTCATTCCTTTCATCTTGACTAATACCCAGGACACATTCATGAAGATGATATATTATGGCCATTCACAAAATCCTTTGTGTTTGTATATTTGGATGACATCCTCATCTTCAATAAAACTTGAGAGAAACATTTGGAGCATATTCAATGGGTATTGGGGACCCTATCATAGCACACGTTATATGACACCTTAGAGAAGTGTTCCTTCAGAATGAAGTGAATCCAATATTTGGGATACATCGTGGATGTGCATGGTGTACATGTGGATCCAACCAATATCCAAGTCATCTGTGATTGGCCATCACTAAAAACAATGACCAAGCTCTGTAGCTTCTTGAGCCTTGCTAATTTCTATCAATGGTTTGTTTTGGGGTTCTCTCATATCACTTGGGCCCTAAGAAAAGTGAACAAGGGTGGAACGAAGGCCAAGTTTGTGTGGTTCATGCCCCAACATAAATCATTCGAGGATCTGAAATCCCACCTCTACTCAGCACCAGTCCTCATTCTTCCAGACCTACAACAACCATTTGAGATTGAGACAAATTCTTCAAATTATGATATCAATGCAGTCCTCACTCAACATGGGAATTTGATATCCTATCATAGTGAAACTATATCTCATGTTGTTCAAATATACCCCACCTATGACAAATATATGTACTCCATTGTGCATGCATGTCAATAGTGGAAGCATTACAATCTAGGGAAGGAAAAAATCATCCACACTGATCACAGGCCTCTGCAATTCATCCAGATAAAAGGAAATTTACAAAATTAATGCCATCAGAAGTGGTCCACATACCTGCAACAATTCCACTTGAATATAAAGTACAATAAGGGTAGCACCAACCATGTTTCATACTACCTTAGTCGACCCCCGGTGGTAGCGCTAACCACAATTGTTAACTCCTATGGATGTGAGACATCTGGATGGACAAAATTATACAATAATGATTCTAACTTTGTTACTTCCTATCATACATTGAGCGTAGGAAAAACAATTCCCAACTTTCATCTCCAGGATGGGTTATTATGCCATATGAGACACCTTTGTGTTCCTTCAAGTGAACATGTAGAGATGATATGGGAAGCTCATTATAGTAGGGCAGCGAGACATTTTGGTGTAGAAAATACAATGACAGTACTGAAAAAACATTTTTATTATTTGAAGCTTTGACAAGATGTTTGCAAGTACATCAGATTCTGCACCACCTGCATGATTTCCAAGCCTGCCATCAAGACACAGGGGCTATACACCCCTCTTCCTACTATGGATAGGCTTTGGGAGTCCATATCCATGGACTACATGTCTATTATTCCTTCAACCAATCATGGGAATGAATGTGTCTTCGTGGTTGTCGATATATTCTCTAAGATGGAAACTTTGGCACCCTCCAATAAGAGCATCATAGCCAAGGCCACTGCCAATATCTTCTTCACACATGTTTGGGTTCATTTTGGGAGAAAAAAACTATTATCTTTGATCGAGAAAATAGGTTCCAGAGCACATTTTGGTCCAACCTATGGTTGATGATGGACACCAAGATGACCAAATCGAATTCCTTCCACCCACAAACTGATGGACAAACAGATGTAGTTAGCAAGATGATTGTCCATATCATGTGAATGCATAATTCCAAACATCCACACACATGGGATGAAAGCCTTCCTTATGTTAAACATAGATAAAACATATCCCTCCACATCATTATTGTCCACAACCCTTTTCAGGTGTGCTTGGGGTTTCAATCATTTCCCCCCATTGACATAGCTCTACCCATTGTAGTCTCACAGGAAGAGTCCTCCCATGCTCGGATAGAGGTTGATCGTGCAACCAAATTTGTTGATCACATCCAGAACATCCAACAAAATGTTCATGATATTGTATAGAAATATAATTCCAAGTACAAGTACCACCATGATCAACATCGGGTACTGCACAAATTTCAGGTGGGAGATAAGGTTTGGTTGCATTTTCAGAAAGAGCACCTCATAGTGCCCCATTAAAAGTTTTTCCCACTCTAATAAAATACTTACACCATCACTAAGGATGTGGGTGAGAATGATTTTGAATTAAGTATTCCTCCTTTCCTTAGATTACACTCAGTATTTAATGTGGAACTGCTTTGACCATAGTTTCCACCTCTCATGGACACTTCAGATGTGAATGAGCAGTTGGCCCCTACCAAAATCAATCCTTCTTGCATAGAACATGATACAATTGATTGGATCATGGATACCAAGACAAAGGATACCTGCCAGTAGACTATCAAGCTCTATCGGGTCTTTAAAGTAGGGCAATTTCTTCATTAGGGAAAGTGGCTCACTAGGAGCCAAGTTCAACAATAGTTTCCTCATTTGGTGCAGGCGCTTGATGAAATGGAGAAAATTTATTACTAAGGGGGTAGGAATTATCCAAGTGGATATCAATGGCCACCCACCTATTCCACTAGCTCAAAGACCAATTTCCATTTTGGTAGTTTTGTTTCTAGCTTTTTGGGTCCTAAACTTTCAAGGTCGTTTTGAGGCCCTAAACAACGGTTTTTGGGCCTGCCACAATCCCACTATATATAGAGTAAAAACGTGATAGGAACATGTGTATTCCTCGGATAGACCTTTCCAATGGGCTATCATGCACCTAAAACGAAGATCATATGAAAAAGTTAGGACCCCGAGAAGTTGATGTACAAACTTATCCCTTCGGGGCCAATATTACTTTTGGTGCTTAATCTCCTAGGGTTAGGTTTTTCGATATTTATGGTTTTCTCATTTAGGATTTATGATAAAAATGCCTTTGGAGCCTCATTTTAACCAACTTCTTGTGAATGAGTGTAGCTGATACGTCTCTTCTCATAGATAAGCTACCACCATTCTAGTTAGCTTGTGTGATTTTGTATTTTATAGTCTTTCATATTTGAGACATTTATCAATAGAATCTGAGATTTACTACATTATTGTGTTCCTTTCCATATATCTATGTTATTATTTGTTATATATCTATTATATCTCTACCTTCATATCATTCCTAAAATAATCTAGGTCAGTTTTGTTGGATAACTGAGAGGGGGGGGGTGAATCAGTAATAGAGCAATTTAATCATTTTTAACCATATAATCCAAGTGTTATATCAATGTAGCATTATCATCCAATAATTCAAGAGTAAATAAGCAATGAACAAATGAACAATCATACACATACACAATACACCAGTGTTTTATGTAGAAACCCAAAGCGGGAGAAACCCACAAAATTCTTTTTCTTATATGTCTTGAAGAATTACATTCATTGGAAGCACCAACTTCCTTTGTTTTCCAGCTGCAATTGGAAGGAGGATCCAACCCCCTAGTTTCTCAAGATACAACCCGAGGGAAGCTCCAAATCCCAATTCTCTGGATACAACCAGAAGGAGGCTACAACCCGCTATGTTCTCTGGCTACAATCAAAAGGTGTCTACAACCACCTATCCTTGCCTCGTCCAACCGCCCAGAAGTAGAAGTAGAATGATGGAACCACTATCACACTATAACTGTGACATATACCTTTGTAAACCTATACCAATAAACCTGAACCATGCATCAACCATGCATCAACATGTACCTTAACTTGTAATCAACCTGTACCATAAACAAGTGCATCAACCATGCACCAACCTGTACCATAAACAAGTGCATGAACCATGAACCAACCTATACCATAAAAAAGTGCATCAACCATGCACCAATTTGTACTAAAAAATATGTAATCAATATGTACCATAAACAAGTGAAAACAACCATGTACCAAGTATGTACCAATCATGTGTCAACTACTCATCAACTATGACTCATCAATATGTACCAACATCATCAACTATACACCTCATGTATGTGCCAACTTATCAACTACTTGTCTCAACCATGTACCCAACTTGTACCTCAACCAAAAGCCCTCATCAATTTCATCATCAAAATATAATTTATAAATATGTAATAGACCTGGTGTATATTATCACATACCTTCAAACCTTCCTTAACTTTAATAACAAAAGACTAGCATTTTCATCAAACTTTTGTTTAGTCTCACATGACTAGTTTTGGATTAGTCAACAATCCTAACTTGAAATAATCATAACTTTGTACCTGTAATGAATATATATCTGAAACTAATACACATTATTCAGTGTGTTTTATGCAATTACTCCAGGTGTCACTACTTGGAACCTCTCAGAAAACGAGTTATAGAAAAAATGGCATACCTTGTTGAATTCTGGCTTATTCTAGAGAGCGACCTTGTAGAGCATGCCCCACATAGAATATTTGTTGAATTTATTTGAAACTATTACAAAAAATACTACAGACTTTAATCTAACCAACACATTTTTTCTTACTGAATTTGGATCAATTATGAAGAAGTTATGACGTTTTTACCCGAAACACCTTAGAAAGCATCATCAAAAGAATTTATCCTTCCTTGAATTCTGACCTTCTTTTCTTCACCTTCCCTGAGAAATTAGGATTATATATCCTTTGGTTACCTCAGAAACATATATATATTCAATATTCTCAAGTTTATTTAAAATGAGAGAGCCTTGCCTCATATTTATACTCTCCAAGCAGCTTCCTTAAAAACATCTTCTAGTTCACCTTTCCCACTTTCCTTATTTTAGGGTTAACCCACTTCTAATTTCTCCATTAAATTTATTATTTAAATAATTTATTTTGTATTCAATTTGAATTATAGTACACTCATCAATTCACTTTATTATTTACCTTCTAAAATCTCTTAAACCACTTTGACTACTTTGATCTTTTGGGGCTTCTAGATGACATAAGAGTGTCCTCCAACTTCGTAAGGCCATAACTCTCAAACCGTGAGGAGTTATGTGAAGTTCCACATATCACTAGAAATGGACTGACAAGTAACATCCATATAGAATAGTATTACCTACAAATATATCAAAATGCATACCATTATCCATCAAACAAAATTGGGTCCATTACCCAAACTTGGGTTCTCCATCTTCTCATGGCCATAACTCTCTAACCGTGAGGAGCTATGTGACGTTCCACATATCACTGGAAATGGCATGAAAAGAAATATCCATATACGATAGTTTCAATGAAAAATTCACTAACCTTCATCTCATTATTCCACAAATAAGCATGGGTTCTCTAACCATACTTCTAGGATAACTCAATCCGCAAAGCGTCTTCCCGTGAGGGCTTTCACCATAAGGGGACCACTTTGGAGTTCATAAATTTCTACTTATTATCAACCATGACAAGACAATAACAAGTCATATTTAAATAAAACAATCTTTGGTCCATTACCCAACCTTTGTGCTACGGGGCTTTCTTCAAGGGTTGACATTAATGACAACCAACCTTAATCAACAATATCCCCCTTTGGCATTGATGGAAACACTCTAATGCAATACTAAAATCATATCGCTCATGCTCCCCCTGGAACCAGGCCTCTGTCCTCTGCATCTGATAAATATCCTCCCCCTGGAAATGTGTCTTTGTCCTCTACATCTGATAAATCTCTCCCCCTTTGTCTTCAATGGAAAAGGTATATTTCCATCCAGGAATACTCCCCCTGATTGAACTATCTTCCTATGGTGCTTCCTCGTGTACATCTAAGACATATAAAATAAGCATTCAAAAGAATTCATTTTGGAGTAGAAATAAGTATGAGTCTCTGGCGAATATACTCAAAGGCTTATCGTGGAAGTGGTTTTGTAAATATGTCTGCCACTTGTTATTTTGTGCCTACATACTCAACTCTGATGTTCTTTTCTGCAACTTGTTCCTGTAAAAAGTGATACTTGATTGGAATGTGCTTTGTCTTGGAGTGCATCACCGGATTCTTTGAGATAATAATGGCACCTGTATTATCACAATAGATTGGAATGGGGTCGTCATACTCAACCTGTATATCTGTTAGAGTTTTTTTCATCTAGAGAACCCGTTTACAACATGATGCTACTGCAATGTACTCTGCCTCGGTTGTAGATAAGGATACTGATGATTGTTTCTTGCTTAGCCATGATACTAAACACTCACCCAAGTAGAATGATGATCCACTGGTGCTTTGTCGATCATCAATACAACCTTCCCAATATACACCTGTGTAGGCAATAAGTGATAGATCCTTTCCTTTTGGATACCATAATCCAAACTCTTTTGTTTCTTTGAGATATCTAAAAATACTCTTCACTGCTAATACATGCGATTCCTTTGGTGCTTCTTGAAATCATTCAACATGTCCAAATTCATGCATTACATCTGGTCTGGATGTTGTCACATATAGTAGGTTTCCAATCATTGACCTGTATTGCCTCTGATCTATAGACTTCGAATCATCATCTTTGCTCAAGTTGCAACTGGTTTTCATGGGAGTTATAACTAGTTTCCAATCTTCCATACCGAACCTTTTTAGCATTTCTATGATATACTTGTTTTGAGAAATAAAAATTCATTGGTTGCTTTGGTGTATATGAAGTCCCAGAAAGAAGGATAGTTCTCCAAGTAACGACATTTCAAATTCATTATGCATATCTTTTGCAAATTTATGGCTTAACCTCTCATCACCACTACCAAAAATAATATCATCAACATAAACTTCAATTAATAAAATATTAACTTGACTTACCTTGATGTAGAGGTTGTTGTATGCACTTACTTTTCTAAACCATGCCTACTGCAGATACTTATCCAGTCTGGAGTACCATGCTCTAGGGGCCTGTTTTAGATCATATAAAGTCTTCTTTAATTTACACACATAATCTGTGTTTTCTGACAATTGAAATCCTTTTGGTTGTTCAATGTAGACTTTTTCTTCAAGTTCCCCATTTAGAAAAGATGATTTTACTTCCATCTGATATACTTTAAAATTTTTGGAGCATGCATAGGCTAAAAGAAAATGGATTGCTTCCATTCTGGTAACTGCGGAAAATGTCTCTTCAAAGTTGATTCCTTCAATCTGTGCATATCCTTTACATACCAATCTAACTTTGTTCCTTGTAACTTGTCCATATTCATTTAATTTATTCCTGAAAACCCATTTTGTGTCGATCACATTCTTATTCTTTGGTCTTGGAACCAATTCCCAAGTGTCATTTTTATTTATTTGATCCAATTCTTCATCCATGGCCTTATTCCCAAATTCATCCTTGCTGGCTTCTTCAAAACAATTTGGTTCAATTGTAGATAAGAGTGTTAGGTGTTTTTGTTCTGGTGAACAGATTCTTCTTCTAGTCTCAACTCTTGCATCTCTGTTTACGATAATTTGATCTGAAGGATGAATCTTCTATACTCGTTTACTGGGTGTCTTTGGAGACACTTGTTGAACTTGCTATTTTGTTTCTGTCAGATTCTCTTCATCTTCCTCTTCTACTTCCTTTTCATATTCTGCTTCTTCTTCGGAAGGTTGTTCCATTCATTCATTTTCTTCTTCCTTTGATTTTGGTATGCATGTTTCATTAATTGTTACGTTGATGCTTTCCACAATTTTTTTCACTCTTAGATTGTAACACTTGTATGTTTTCCTTGTACTTGAGTAACCAAAAATTACTCCTTTGTCCACACGAGACTCAAACTTTCCCATTCTGCCATCTTCTCTTTTGATGTAGCATTTTCTTCCAAAATATCTGAAGTTCTTCACATTTGCTAGTCTTCCTTTCCATGGATCGTAAGGAGTTTTGACAGTGTTGTTTATGAGCATTAATCTGTTTTGAATGTGAACTGTTGTATGCACTGCTTTTGTCCAAAAAATATCTGTCAATTTTGAATCTATTAGCATTGTTCGAGCCATTTACTGTATTGTCTTGTTCTTTCTTTCAACAACTCCATTCTGTTGAGGTGTCCTAGCAATGGCGATCTTCCTTTTTATTCCATGATTGTTGCAGTAGTCCATAAATTCCTTTGAAGTGAATTCTCTTCCATTATCAGATCTCAAGCATTTGACTTTTGAATCCAATTCATTTTCAACCATTTCTTTGTAGATCTTGAAGTTTTCAAAAGCTTCTGACTTATTCTTGAGAAAGAAAACTGCAGTCATTCTTGTATAATCATCAACTAACAATATAAATTATTTCTCACCATTTAATCCCTTTGTTGTAGTTGTCCCAACTATATGAGTATGTAAAATTTTGATTGGTCTTGTCATTGAATATTCCTTTGATTTGAACCTGGTCTTTGTTTTCTTTCCTTGTTGACAGTGCTTGCATAAAGTGTTGGTTGGTTTCATGATCTGGGGCATTTCTATGACTACTTATCTTTTGCTGACTTTGACAAGGTTATCAAAATGTATGTGACCCATTATTTTGTGCCATAGCCAAATTTCATCTTCCTTTCCTACACAACATTTTTCATTTCCAATTTCACTTAACAGATATATGTTCCTTGAAGTTCTTGCAACTGTAGCAGCCAATTTTCCTGAAACTTATTTTCTTATCTCACACTTTTGTGAATCAAAAGTAACTTTATGACCTTGGTCACACATTTGACTCACACTTAGAAGATTATGTTTCATATTTTCCACTAGTAGAACATTTTTTGTCTTTGCATTCTTGTTCCCCATTCGGATTGTGCCTTTTCCAATGATTTTGGCTGAATTATTATTTCCAAAGGAGAATGATCCATCTCTTTCCTTTCATAATGTAAGAAATCTATCTCTATCACCTGTCATGTGTTTTGAACACCCACTGTCAACATACCAACCACTTTTATTCTACTTAGATTATAGAGAAAGTGTGCATTCTTCATTTCTATACTGGTCCTTCTTTCTTATCTATGTCCTTTTCTAAGGTTCCTATCTGTGATTGTTTTTATTCTATTGTGGTTCTTTAAGAGGGACTGTCATTATGTAATCTTTGGTCATGTGTCCAAAATTGTTACATTTGTAACATTCCACTTCAGTGCTCAAAGATTCAAACCTGTTGTAACTTCTTCTCTGGGTTTCACTAGGCCTTCTTGGATAACCCCTTTGTGTATGATTTTCAAAGTAGTTATTGTTCATGTTGTTAGCTCTGCAATTTACAACTTTATGTCCAAAATTATTCAATGCATAACATAAGCCAAAAAATAAAGTTTGATACATGGGAGTTGAATATCTTTTGAAAGGAGGTGCTCTTATGAATCCTTCTTCTTGAGGCCTATCTGTTGGTTGTTGATTCTGAAATCTAAATATTCTTGGTGGAGGACCGTCCCTATAATATTCCTTGTATATCTTCCTATCCCCTTTGATTGTTTCTGCATAGCTTTTTGGATGTGTTTCTTGCTCTGTTGTTTTGGAGCTTGATCCATTTTCTGTCTGATTGTATCCAAGTCTAGTCTTGTCAAAATGAGATTTTTTACTATTGATAATGTCATCCAAAACTTTTGAGCTATTCTACATATTTTTCTTTTGAATATCCTTTCTTAATGTGACAATTTCTACTTCCAAGTTTCCAATGATCTTTTCCTTTTCTTCTAGCTTTTCTTTGAGTGCTTCTTCAATTATTTTATATTCTTCTATTTGAACCTTCAATTTTGTGATCATTTGTTCTAGTTCTTGAGTGTCTTCTTTCTTGTCTAGTTCTGCTTGTAGTTTCTTGTTCTTGTTCTTTTCTCTTTTGATAACTTCTATGGCACAGATTAATCCTTCTTGAAAGTCAACTTCTACCTCTTCAATTTCTTCTTTGAATTATTCATATCCTTCTTCGACTTCTTCATATTCTTCTTCAGAGTCTTCTTTATCAGAGTCTTATACTGCCATGAATATAACTCTTTCTATCTCACTTTCACTGACTTCATCCTCATTTGATGATGAGATGTCTTCTTTGGTGCATAAGATTTTCTTGAAAATTTTCTTTGTAGTTCCTTATCCTTTATATGATTGGTTGTCTTTTGAGTAGCCTTCATCATTTCTCTTTTTCTTATGGGGGAATTTGTTAAAAACAATGAACAATACCATCACAATTAAAAAAAATTAAAGGAATCTTACCTCTATACTTATCATTGGTTCCCTTGTTCAGTCTTTTGACGAAGTTGGCCACTTCTTCATCATCTTACGAATCATCATTGTTGTTGCTATGTTCTTCTTGTTGCCTTTTCTTTTTCTTTGATCGCTTGGATGCTTTGAAGGCTACTTATTTTACATCTAGATTTTCCTATTCAGTTCTCATTTTATATGTTGTGAAGATTCCATGCAGTTTGTCCATGATTATTGAGTTTAGATCTGATCTTTCTTCTAGTGCTAATATCTTAGGGTTAAATCTCATAGGAAGAGATATTAGTACTTTTTGAACAACTAGAGATTCTTCTATTTCTTCTCCCAATCATATGATTGCATTCATTGTTTCATCGACTTGTAAAAAATAGGCTGCAATATTATCATCTTCCTTCATTTTTAGTTGTTTGAATTGACCTCTGTAAGTTTGAAGCTTTGCTTCTTTGACTTTTGTATCTCCTTCATAAATATTTCGAAGCTTGTCCCAAATCTCTTTAGTGGATTTACAATGTGAAACTTTGGTAAATACTGTATCACTAAGACCATTCAAAAGTGCATTTGTAGCTTTGGAATTATTATCATTGAGTTTCACTTCTTTGTCATTTGTTGGTGGAACTATTGGTGTTGCGTATCCATCTACAATTGATTGTCAAACTTGAAATCGTTGTGCCTATATATATGTCTTCATCCTTATGCTCCAAAAAGCATACTTTTGTCCATCAAACTGTGGTATTCCATTTTTATACAAGTTGGTACTCTACATGATCTACCTTTCAGTGGTTAAACTGATTTCATAAGGAACCTTCTCTAATACTAATTGTTGTATTACTGAGAGGGGGGGGGGCAGGGTGAATCAGTAATAGAGAAATTTAATCCTTTTTAACCATATAATCCAAGTGTTATATCAATGTAGTATTATCATCCAATAACTGCAGAGTAAATAAGAAATGATCAAATGAATAATCATACACACACATAATACACCGGTGTTTTACGTGGAAACCCAAAGCGAGAGAAAACCACATAATGATTTTTCTTATATGTCTTGAAGAATTACATTCATTAGAAGCACCAACTTCCTTTGTTTTCCAGCTGCAACTAGAAGGAGGCTCCAACCCCTTAGTTTCTCAGGCTACAACCTGAGTGAAGCTCCAACTCCCAAATTATCTGGCTACAACTAGAAGGAGGCTACAACCCCCTATGTTATCCAAATAAAACCGGAAGGTGGCTACAACCCCCTATTTTCTCTGGCTAAAAATGGAAGTTGGATACAACCACCTATCCTTGCCCCGACCAACCGCCCTGAAGTAGAGGTAGAATGATGGAACCACTGCCATACTATCACTGTGAGATATACCACTATAAACCTGAACCATGCATCAACCATGCATCAACCTATACCTCAACTTGTAATCAACCTGTACCATAAACAAGTGCATGAACCATGTACCAACCTGTACCATAAACAAGTGCATCAACCATGCACCAACCTGTACCAAACAATCTGTAATCAATTTGTACCATAAAAATGTGCAACCAACCATGTACCAATTATGTACCAATCATGTGTCAACTACTCATCAACTATGACTCATCAATATGTACCAACATCATCAACTATACACCTCATGTATGTGCCAACTCATCAACTATTTGTTTCAACCATGTACCCAACTTGTCCCTCAACCAAAAGCCCTCATCAATTTCATCATCCAAATATGATTTATAAATCTGTAATAGACCTGGTGTATATGATCACATACCTGCAAACCTTCCTTAACTTTAACAACAAAAGACTATCATTTTCATCAAACTTTTCTTTAGTCTCACATGACTAGTTTTGGATTAGCCAACAACCCTAAGTTGAAATAATCATAACTTTGTACCTACAATGAATAATCATATGAAACTGATACACAATTTTCTTCAGTGTTTTTTATGTAATTCCTCTAGGTGTCACTACTTGGAATCTCTCAGAAAAGGAGTTATAACAAAAATGGCATACCTTGCTGAATTCTGGCTTATTCTAGAAAGCAACCTTGTAGAGCATTCCCCACACAGAATATTTGTTGAATTGATATAAAACTGTTACACAACATACTAATACTGTACTCTAACCAACACATTTGGTCTTACTGAATTTGGATCTGTTATGAATAATTTATGATGTTTTTACTCGAAACACCTTAGAAAGTATCATCAAAAGAATTTATCATTCCTTGAATTCTTGCCTTCTTTTCTTCACCTTCCATCAGAAATTCGGCTTAGATATCCTTTGGTTACCTCAAACACCTATTTATATTCAATATTCTCAATTTTATCTAAAATTAGAGAGCCTTTCCTCTTATTTATACTCTCGAAGTAGCTTCCTTAAAAACATCTTCTAGGTCACTTTGCCCACTTTCCTTATTTTAGGGTTAACCCACTTCTAATTTCTCCATTAAATTTATTATTTAAATAATTTGTTTTGTATTTGTTTGAATTATAGTACACTCATAAATTCACTTTATTATTTACCTTATAAAATATCTTAAACCACTTTGACTACTTTGACCTTTTGGGGCTTCTAGATGACATAAGAGCATCCTCCAACTTCGTAAGGCCATAACTCTCAAACCATGAGGAGTTATGTGATGTTCCACATACCACCAGAAATGGAATGACATGTACCATACATATAGCATAGTATTACCTACAAATATATCAAAACTCATACCATTATCCATCAAACAAACTTTGGTCCATTACCCAAACCTGGGTTCTCCAACTTTTCATGGCCATAAATATCTAACTGTGAGGAGTTATGTGATGTTCCACATACCACCAGAAATGGCATGACATGAAATATCCATCTAGGATAGTTTCAATGAAAAGTTCACTGACCTTCATCTCATTATTCCACAAATAAGCATGGTTTCTCTAACCATACTTCTAGGATAACTCAATCCGCAAAGCATCTTTCGGTGAGGGCTTTCACCATAAGGGGACCACTTTGGAGGTCATCCATTTTTACTTATTATCAACCATGACAAGACAATAATGAGTCATATTTACATCAAACAATCTTGGGTCCATTACCCAACCTTTGTGCTACGGGGCTTTCTTCAAGGGTTGACATCAATGACAACCAACCTTAATCAACAAGTTTTGAGGCTAAGAATGATTTCCAATTATAACATCACTCACAATAATTTTTTTTGTTTTACCTCCAAATTTAATTTAATCATGGATAGGTGTGGTTTTACCTCACAGTTTTCAATTGAATTGTGAGATACATTAAAGGATGGAATGAAATGTTGAATTATAAGTTCTCTTTGTTGAGGAATGTTGTATATGTCAAAAAGATAAATAATATTTTTTGTCTTTTTCATATCCTCAATCACATTATAATACATATTTATGAAAGGTATATTCTTTGTTGTTTCTTGTTTGGGTTCGGGAAGAGCTACAACTTTCTTAGGATTAAGAGTAAGTTGTGATGTCTAAGGATAAAAATTTACAGGCCCCTTACTTCTCAAGTTGTAATCCCTTTGTAACATTTGGCCATCATGCATATCTTCCACTATATTCTCTTCATCGTCACATATACCCAATGATATAGAATTTAGAAACATGTGTGTTCCTCTATTCTCTTATTCTTCTTATTCAACCTCTTCATTCTCATACTCATGAATTGATACCTCAACCCTTTTCTGCTAATCCAAAAACTAATTTTCCACCAATTCCATGGATTGCAACCATTGTGGACATGTATTTTCAAAATGGTTAGCATGATGATAATTGCAACAATTGTTCATGTATAAATATTCTAAATTAAAATTAAATTTCTCAAGTTTGGATGGCTTCAAAGTAGTAATGTGTTTTTTGTAATAAGGATTGTAATTTATTTGATTAGAGGTACCTTATCTAGATTTCTTTTTTATATCAACAATTTCATTCGATAATTTTTTAATCGAAAATAGAACACTTTCCATGTTTGTAGGATCCTTGTATTAAATTTCATTAATTTTAGGGGTAGGTTTGGACAAAGAAATTTTTTTTTTTGAGAAAATTTTTCCTTTTCATTTCTTGGGTTTCTTGCCAAAATCAACATCTATTTTTCTACATCTTTGGCTTCTTCAAAATTTTCTTTCAGTGTATTAATTCTAGCTCTTTTAATGAACAAGGAAATAGTGGCTTGTAAAGCATTAATATAGTATTGAACTATTATCTCTTGAGATGAGATACAATTTATTGAGAATTTTTTTAAGATAGTAGTGAAATGTTGGTTAAAATCCTTTACCTTTTTTTTCTTATCCATTTTTATAGATTTTAATTCTTTTAAAAGTGCAAGAAGAGTAAATTATTCACCAAATTTGTCAATAAATTCCTTTTTAAATTCATCCCAATTTGTAATAGATCTTATACAAAAATTAAAATACCACATGGAAGCTTTGTTTTCAAGTATGTAAGGAAATAATATACAAACTACATCTTCATTCTTCACACTCAATAATCTAGTAGCCAAATAGAATTTTTTTGATGTGATCCTCCGATGAGCCTCACTTATCTGGGTCAAATTTTGAGAGGATATATTTTGGGTGTTTTGGAAGATCATGAAGTTGTCCTGCTAGATCTAGAGAATTTTCAGCTCTCCATGAAGGAAGTCACTGTTGATTTCTATCCATTTAATTAGCAAGAATCTATTAGATATTTTTTCAATCTCTTCTAGCAAAATTAGTATCAAATTTAGGAGTTGAAGGATTTGAAGAATGATTTGATGAAGTAGTAGGAGATATTAGGATTGTGTTTAGGGTTTGAGTATTTCATTCAATCACGAGCTCATTTAAATCCCCTATAGATTCTACAATAATATATAATGACTTTTTAGTAGTTTTCTCTTTCCTAGGTAATGAAGGACATTTTGGAAACTTGTCAATTTTCTTGGCATATGCCTAGGAAATTCAACATAATGCATTTACCTTTTGGTTGGGAATAGAATCCAATGGTTTGGTTTCTTCAATATTTGTATTTTCAAGATCAATAGTCATATATTTAAAAGTTTGTTGAGTATTGGAATAAGAACCAAAAATATTGTGTGAGAAATGACTATGCGATTTTTTATTATTATCCATACATTGACTATTCCTCCTTCTAGTGCCAAAAACTATTGACAGGGGTAAATCACCCCGTGAAAATAGTAGGGGTTGTATCCAATGCAATGTCCCAATTAGACCTTACATTTTTTGAAATAGGAAATCTGTTCAGTTTGTGGCCCGACCACCTTTAGATAGTTTTTTTATTGCGACCCAGTCCAACTTTTATGTATTTTTTTAAGGCAATAAAATGAAATGTGACTAATCTAATGAATAATGTAGGATTATGTTTGGGATAAATAAAAAAACTTATAGAATAAATATAGCACCAAATATTTTATTTCTTTAAAACATTAGCAAAAACTTACTTAAGACAATAAAACTAATTATCTAAATGACCAATAGTATTACAAAAAAGTATGGTAATGACTAGTTGATTGCAACACCATACTTAAAGGTTACAGACAAGAAATTTGTTGTGTAAAATAAACAAACGAGTTACTTATAAGTGAGAAAAGTCTACACTATAAAATCATATGCTCATACCAATCCAAAATCAATTAAATTGACGAAAAAGGTTCCACAAACCACTCAATTCATCATTTACTTTTGTCTCCATATATCTTGGCCATTAATGGCTTCTCATCATTAACACTTCATAGAAAATTCTACAAGAGGCACAAGCAAAAAACCCTTTACCTCAAACCCTTTTGATTTATATAAAATAATAATAGGGGAGGACATATGAACTTGAGACACCTGGGTGACTATTCATTTCCCCTCGTCTATTGGTTCACTCTAACACTTCATCTTCTTTCCTCTAAGAGGATTCAATTTTTTTTACTAACTTGACACTTCATTTGACTACTACCCTTATTTTTTGGGTGGTTCAAAATTTTCCTCTACGATATGAAATCTCATATGACTTGATGAATCTTCTACCTTTTCTCTTCTCCACCTTCTCAAAAAGGTCGACCATGCCTCAAAATATGATGAATTTGTTTCCTTATGAGAAAAGGTATGTTTTTGAAGAGAAAATATGTATAATGTAATTCTTTTTCTTATCCTTTTCTCATGTTTCTCCATCTTAGGTAGTATGGTCTTAATTATTATTATGTTCCTAGAAAGATCATCAATGAATCTTGGGATAGCTAATTCATTGATCTCATGGAGATGTATTATACATTTCTTGTTAGGGGAAATACAACCCTCCAACACTTTAGACACTTGTGCTTTAGGAAAGAATTTATCATTGGGTACAAAAGAAGGGATATGACAGTGCTTTGCTATCTTTTCTATCCCAACCTCCCAAGTAATCCCTTTAGGAGCTCCATGGGTTCTTTGCTTCCACTATTTGAGGTTAGAATCCATTTGTTTTAGAACATGTGCAAGAATAATGGGAATTTCAGGGAGAATTTCATCAAGTGCAACCTAAAAATATTTCACCTTGTTGAACTATAGGTCATATTGTTGATACTCTAGCTCCCATACTTGAACATAGTTTTTTACTTCTACTATGTCCAAAACCAGAGTCTATAAATGTTTTTCTCTATTTTAGAAATCCCTTTATAGTAGGTTCAACTCACTACACAATTTGAAGGAACATTCAATGAATTAAGGAATTTGATAGCTAGATCTATAATTTTTCACCGGTGTTTGTAATTCCCCCCAACTTAAATCACGATGAACATTACTATGCAGGATACACATAAAATGAAAATGTTTCTTCCTAGCTAATTTCATGTATCTTATCAACTGCAAATTATACACAAATTTAGCAAGATTATGATACCCATAATTAAATTCATCTACAACATTCTAAATTAACATGAATGGAACTACTAAATCATATACAACATCACATAAAACCATTCTCATGAAGAAGGTAAAAAAGCAACCATAAAACTCTTAAGATAACTTGGGAAATAGATAAACTCTTATATTTTTAAAAACATTTGTGAAAACAATTGCTTGGAAAGGACGTTCCACCCAACCATAGACTTGATATTCCAAATCTAAAAAACAAGCCACCCTCAAGGTGGGGATATGAATCCAAAAAAGAAGGGTGCCTCTCATAGTCCACTCACATCTCAATATCCAACAACCCACTAGTACTCTCCTACAACTATCCAAACTTTCCTCCATCTCTCTTCCTCTTGACCTTCCCAACCCAAGGAATGTACCCCTTATCTTCTCTTAGTCCATTATGAATACCATTAATTTATTAGGGTCTCTCTAGCATGGGAAAATAGGAACGTCTCTACTGGGAACTCAAAATAAATCACTACTATGAAAGATACTAGGAAAATAATAAAATACACTTGTTGTTACAATGTAACTCACATAGGAGCCCACTCTTCAGGCCTAAAAACCTAGATATTCAATCTTCAACTTAAAACCACTCCAAAAACACTCCATCATGATCTAGAATTTTCCTATCCTTCTTGTTCTAGATCCAATTCATGTAACGACCCCTTTGTTACGACTACAAGCGAAGCATAAGTGTTTTTTTTTTTTTTAAACTAGACAAATATTATCGCTAAACAACACATCTGATGGAAAGCACCATGCCCACCGAATAGGCAACAAACAACTATGACTCTACGCACTGGCACAAGAGAAACAGAGTGAAACATGCGTAAAACCAAAAGGAGGAACAACTACCCACCCGACACAAACAAGATCATGCCTACAAGCTAAGGGACAACATCCCCATCCGAACACAATGACCTTGATGTCCAATTAAATAGAACCTCGATGGCACACAACCAAACACATGAAGGCATTCAACCCAAGTGCCCTAAATGACTACAATGAACAATTCCCACAAAGGGTAGCACACACTCTATCCAAGTTATCATTCATGTCTATCCAATAGGGCGCGCCATGATACCCTCATCAGGGATGATGTTGTCCCCAGGTGATCGGGGCGACAATAACTTGATGCAGCATAACCTATCTGGACAAGGGCCTCAAGATAAATCCGATGCACTAAGGGCCAAAATAATTGATAGGAAGACTATGCCTACGCCCCCCAAGCAACGGGTAGACAAGGTGCATGAAGACATCGCTCAACAAATGCAGAATCCATTAAATGACTCGACGAAAACCAAGAAGCCCCAAGTTAAGCGAGAAGTCTAGGTACACAGGGTAAACTATTGTAATGTTACTAAGGACAAAATGTTATCAAGTGTGAGCCAATACAAAACTCAACAAAATCAACACTCTTGTCAGCACAATACCTGTCTATAAGGTAAGTGCACTACTCATCAATTAAAAGTGATCTTACATGGCTTTATTTAACTAATCGGCAATGCTGTCTAAATTGACAAGTCCTAAATAATCAACCAACACCAATCTATTTTAACAATTTAACAATACATAATGATTTTAACCTTATCAATATATATATTGTTATTAATGTAACATTATTAAGCAACCTCCTTATATATCACAGGTTATAACACTATCAACAATATCAATTACATCATGCTCTCCATCATATATAAAATCTGTTGGCGATTAAATTGCAATTATTGTCTAAATTATATAAGTGGTTGTTGTCAATAAATGAGTGCCATTCAATGAAAATTTAAATGTTGTTATGCGGTTATAAATGAAAGCCATATCTACGCTATTCAATGAAAATTTTAATGATATCTTACTGTTTAAGATTAAATTTCATTTCAAAGCCAATCAATGCATTTTGATGCTATCATTAAACACTATTCAACAACAATAATTATTATTGCCAAAGAAATAACAGAGGAACGTTGTTCAAAACAATAAAGCCAATTAAAATCATCGTCAGGTAAATGTAAGGAAAAACACATGGGTATTAATGCTATCAAGTAAAAGTAAAAATGCAGTCTTCATAAAGGCAAAATCCCAGACTTCAAAATGGTAAAAATTGCCATGCAGTGAAGGTAACAAATAGCATTTTTTTTAAAGGCAAAATCATAGGCAAAAAGGGTACAATTACTATGCGTTGAGCTTGAGGTTTCCTTGAGCCTTGAAACAAAGTTGAATTTGGTCGCCTTTCATTGTTTGACATATTCATGGGGTTTGGCTCCAACATCTCAGTTTCTGCTTCTATGCGAGACCTCTTATGGATTTTTTCCCTGGAGTGATAGGAACTACTTCCATCTCTAGGCCAAGGCATAAAGTTCTACCCAACTTTCTTATCAACAGTTAAATAATTTTTTCCAAGATAGTTACAAAAGCAGACAGTTGTTTTCTGACCTAGAATATGGGTTTTTGTTTGCACTTTCTTATTTATGCATTTGTGTGAATTGTATTATCCCTGTGTATAATTTATATATTTTTGTGAATAGAATTATCTCTAACTTATTTAAATGATAGTATGTCCTCTAACAATGATAAAGTAATATACTGCGAGAGTATGGAATAATATTTGTTATCGAAAGGGGTGGGGTGTCATTTCTGCAACCATTATTTGTTATATGTCTTTCATGGTATCAGACTAAGATAACATTTAGGTTAAAGAGGCTAAGTGATTTTCCAGTTTCCGTCAAACCGCATGGGTTTATTCACATGCTTATAAACAACTTTATTTTCAAACTTTCCTCCAGAATGATACTTGTCTAACTTCCATATAACTTGCACTGGCTACAAGTTCACCAGTGTGTATTGGACTTTCAATATTTATAACTCCTACCATTAATGAAAAATAGATTATAACATAAATTTTTTCATCCTTTTTTTTTAGCATTGCTTTGGTACTTCCAGTTAAGGGTAACTCTAAGATTAAATCGAATAAATATTTTAGGGTGATACACACCATTTATTTTTTTCTATGATTCGCTGTAGAGCTACTTATTTCCATGCGATAATTAACATTTTTCTATTACCATGCCCATAAATATTCTTAGATTTATCCTCGGTAACAAATTGCAATTTAAAGGTGGAATCATTGTGTAACAAGTAACCTTGTATAGTCTGTAAAGGGTAAAATCGTGATGCAAATAAGGGGAGCGGTTACAGTCTTAAACTAACCATAGGCACACCAGGACATTGCAAAAGTTAATCCATCACAAAACGGTCGGGTAATGATTGAAGTGGTTGGGTAAAAGTTTAAAAGTAAAAATCAAAGTTGATTCACCATGGAAATCGAGTTGGATGCTGGGTAAATGCCCATAAAAGTGAAATGAAATTTGGCTGAGTTTTATCAAAAAAAATCGCTAAGTTTGACATCCAGCTCATTGGGTTCATCAATAAAAAAATATTGTTTAGTTTTGCATATGAAATCACAGTCAATATAAGGAATTACTTCATGGCTTAACCAAATGCCAGAGACGCAGACCCAAACAAAATCGTAGCCAATGCTATTTCCCATCGCCATGGGTCTTATCATTCAAAATCCGTTACGTACAATGATAACAGTTTAAGGGTTGTTGGTAATGCTATCATTGGAAAACTGATAACACTACCATAAAATAAACTGCAGATATACTCAATCGATACGCAGAAAAATAAAAACTGATAACGCTATCATAAATTAGAATGCAGATAAAATACATAGATATCGCAGAAAATAAAAAATGATAATTCTACCATAATGAAATACATTTTCGGTCTAGAGTGGTAAGTTCACAGTCTAAAGAAAGGCATAACACAGTCCAATATGATGGTAAATCACTAACTATAAAAGGGTAACTCATGGTCAAGTAGAAAGTAAGTTGTTGTTAGTAAAATGGTAAAACATAGAGTTAAAGAAGAACTCAGAGGGTATTAGGTGGTTCGTGGAAGGAAAGTATTAACAATCGCAGAAGTACTCATTTGGAAAAGGTGCAAGGCAAACCATCAATCAACCAAGAACAATCGCAGGGGTAGGTGACTAGGAAAACACATCCTTCGCTCATCATCCACGCATAGGAAAGCATGGCGTGAGGATCTATAGGTCTATTAACACCGAAGTGACGATCATCGATCCGGTTCCTAGCCGACTTCTCAAGCATGATTTGATGAGGTAGGGATGAGGGAGAAGTAAAAAGCGCAAACTCATCACAAATCAATAAAACCATAGGAAATTCACAACACCAAGGATCGAATGCCAAGGGAATCAAGTCAAGCATTGGTCTTTAGGCTATGGGAATTTAAGTTCTCAATTAAAATTCTAAGTCAACACCTTATTTACACAGTTAAAGTACAGAATTGAAAGAATAAATTCAATAATAATCTACCATGCATAATAAGAGCATGTGTACCATAGCCCAAGTCATCCGCTCTGAGTCATTGTCCCACGTGCTCCGTGCACCTCCCGCTTTCCGACCGATGAGACTTCATCGGGACCTCCCAGCCAACGCTAAGGGTACTCTTCTTCCCCAGTAACCCCCCGAGACACAAAATGGCTATGCACACTAAACCAGAGAACAACTATCTCCGAGCTCGCTTCACAAGGACAAGCTACCACTCCTCACCGAGCTAGGTATCCCAACTCCCACAAGATAAGTTATTCATGTCTAAAATTTTGCAGCGTAAAGTTACGCATGATAGAAGAGATCCATCCTTATCCTCCTCCCTCGTTTATATAGAATTTCTAAGTTACTTCTTTATGAAATTCCCATTTAATTTATTGTTCAATAATTTAATTCAGAAAAATCATCCTCGTACACGTGTCACCCGTCCCCTTCGTTGCAAGAGTAATTAATTTCATTAATTATTTAATTACTCCTATTTCCCTCACCCACCTAAAATCATTCCTAGAATCGTTCCTAGGTGTCCCCATATTCCCTTACACAAATTAATGGCTTTCCCCCTTACTAATTTACTAGTTGAGTTCAATTTTAGAAAGTTCTTAAAGGCAAGATTCCTTGTTAAGTTGGTCATTCTGCGTTTGCCTTATGTTTCCCCGTTTTTCCCTTAGTTTCCTAATTCTTATAAATTTCTCTCTTTCCCTTTTTATCTAAATGCAAATTAGTAAGTGTAGAAAATTATCTTTTTCCCCCTTTTTATTTTTAATTAATAAATTTTAATTAGCATGTGTAACAAAACAATCATTTCCCTTTTAAATTTTTAAATCCCTCAATAATTTGATTTTAATAATTTAATCAAGTTTCTTACACCAATTTTGTCATATGTTTAATGATGATTATTTTTATTTTTATTTTTACCTCAAATATTACTTTAGACCTAGATTTTAATTTTTTAGGCTGGGCGACATTTTATTAGGGAAATTATTTTTAAATATTTCTTATCACGTTATTCATTCTAAGGCCATCTAGGTTTATTCTCTTATTAGTTAAAAATGCGATGTACCCTTCAAGATGCACTAGGTGCTCCAATGGTGCCACTTGCCTCATTTCGTTTTCGTTGCACAACGTGCCCTCTAGGACGCACTACATTCTCCAAGGGTGCCAGTCGTCTCTTTCTATTTTTCTTGCGTGACATTCCCTTCAGGATGCACTACATTCTCCAAGGGTGGCACTCACCTCTTTCCGTTTTTCTTGCGCGACGTGCCCTTTAGGATGCACTACATGCTCCAAGGGTGCCACTCACATCTTGATTGACTTGGTAGACATAAAAAAACCCTAGAGTCAATAATCTGCCAGGTGATCTTGTGGGAGACTAAGGGCCTCTAAGGAATAAGGCCCCTACCTTATTGCGTGCCCCTTAGAATCATTGTGAGTGACTGCTGTAGTATTCCCTCACGTCATCGTGGGTCCTCCTGAACTAGGTAGTCATTAACCTATAGTTTTAGCCACAATGGGAGTGATAGTAGGCTGTGGCAGGACTACTATCCACACCTCTCCCTCAACGTCTCTAGTAGTCGCGCATGGCCCCTCTACTCCACATGTGATTCTGGTTGACAAGTTATCGTCAACTTGCATCATCAATGAATCATGTCAGAATAAACTCCACAATCATAACCTCTAATCAGATGCACATAAGTCATATATAGAACAATCAAACCCCAATATTCCACTCCTTGAATCGATCTAGATTCCAAAGGTTTCATTGATGCATCTGCATCCTCGAGGTCCAAAATCTTGCACACTCGGGAGAACTGAGTCAATAGAACCTATTTAAGTCAATACAACAAAATAACATATAATCACATCCATAGTGACTCATAATCATAATCAATGGCCAATATTATAATAACCTGGATCGCTTGCAAGCAAGTGTCCTCAAGGAATAAGTTTGTGTAGTGTGTGCAAGAGAGGGATGTTACATACACCCCCTCATGGCCTAAAATTCATCTGTAAGTTTCACAGTATATGAGTGTCAAACAAAAAATGTGTATAACAATATCATAAGTCTCTCTATCAACAAAAAAAGAAACTATTGGTGCATATCATATGCATCCTCCTAGGTCATCGAGTGCAGAGTATAGGTTCCCCACTAGACCTTGACCTTGACCTGATCTACTGTACACTGCTCTGTGAGCCTCATTTAGGATCAAATCCTCAACTTATCGTTCGGTGGTATGTAAATTTGATTTTTAAATCTTAGTAGTCCATTGTCATCCAACGTAAATCCTTCAAATATTGGTACCGTCATTGTGTTTTGTCTGATAAAATCATTAACCTCTTCATGTTAGTCATCGTCGCACTGTAAAGATAGAATATTTTCACGTAGATTCGTATGAAGACGCAACACCAAAAATATGTGTGGTCTCTGATTCAATTCATCTGCCACTCGATTCAATGTTCCCTTTATGTATGAAATCTCTAAGTCATACTCGCTAAGCGATTCCAACCAATGTCGTTGTTGTGTGTTCAGGTGAACTTGCGTAAAGAGGTGTTGTAGTCCACCATGGTCCATATTTAGTTCAAATTTTCATCCAAAAAGGTAGTGTCTCCCAACCTTCCAGGCATATACAATGGCTAACAACTCCAAATCATGCATCACAGAGTTATCCTCATGCCTTCTCAGTTTCCTCGGGATGTAAGCGATCAACCATCTTGCATCAAGACCCCGCCTAAGCCTTCCTTGGATGTGTCAGTTCATACCAAGAAGTCCATGTCCATGTCAGGGACCTTTAGTATTGGTGTTGTTGTCAACAACTCTTTGAGCCTCTGAAATGCTTCCACGCACTTCTCGGTCCAAATAAAATTCTTGTTCTTCTTCTGCAATTCTGTGGTCAAATTTTCTATCTTTGAAAATCCCTCTACGAATCGTCGATAGTATCCTGCTAAACCCATGAAGCTACGCACTTCCAGGAAATTCGTTAGCATAGGCCATTCCATAATAGCCTCGACCTTTGCTGGATCCATGACGATACCTTCGTCGGAGATGACATGCCCTAAGTAGTGAATCTTCGATTGATAAATTGAGCATTTGGACAATTTCCCATACAATTTGTGCTCCTAGAGACACTATAGTACCAAGCACAGGTGCTCTTCATGCTCCTCCATTGTTCGATAGTAAATCAAAATATCGTCAATGAATACTTGGAATAACTTGTCCAAGTACTCGTGGAACACCCCATTCATTGAACTCATAAATATCCTTGGGGAATTTGTCAATCCAAATGGTAAAACAATAAACTCGTAATGTCCAACCTTATCTTAAAGGAAGTCTTAGGCATGTCATCCTCCTTGATCTGTAACTGGTGATACCATGATTGAAAATCAATCTTTGAAAACACCATCACACCCTTCATCTGATCAAACAGATCATCAATCATAAAAAATGGATATTGATTCTTGATTGTTGCCTCGTTCAATTGACAATAGTCAATGCAGAGTCCCCATGACCCATCCTTATTTTGTATGAAAAATAATAGGTGCTCCCTATGGTGACACACTGGGACGTATAAGTCCTAGGTCTAACAACTCCTTCAGTTGCATTCTCAACTCCTATAACTTGGGGTCGACATCTGATAAGGAGTTATAGCTATCGCTTCAGTCCCTGGTTTTAGTTCTATGGTAAAATCCAATTCCCTCTCTGGTGGAATCCCAGGTAACTCCTCCAGGAAGACGTCTGCAAACTCTCACACCATAGGAAGGTGTTCTATACGTTCCTCTACTCCCTTCTCATTTAACACAAGGATCATATAAATCTTACATCCCTTGCGCATGCTCCTCCATAGATGCAAGGAAGAGATGAACCTCAGGGAAACTCCCTGGTTCTGATGTACAATAACACATCTTGGTCCCTTTTCATTGACCAAGATCAACCATTTCATATTACAGTTAAGTATCGCCTCATGCAATTCCAACCAATCCATACCAATTATGACATCATAATATCCTAAGATCGTGACATACAGGTCAACCCTGGTGACAAACTCTCCCAAGTTAAGGGTACAACCTGTACTCTTTCCTCCAACCTTTTATTTGGCTCCTGAAGCCATCTCTATAAAGATAAACTCATCCTGTTTAACTGCCTTTAACTAAATCCATTTTAGCATTGTACCAGAAATGAAACTCTTTGTGGCATCGGGATCTATCAAATACTAAGGGTTTAGTCAACAGTAGTACCTAACGTCTTGAACGCAGTCGACTAGTTCTCTACCTGGCATTTATTCACCACTGCATGAATCTGATGGGCCTTACCCAAAACTCCCATGGTAGTGGGTCCGAATGATCTAGAAGATTTGGCGCTTTCCTTTGGGCAGTAATGCTAGTAACGTGGCTCCCCACAATCCAACACACTTTCTTCAGTCCAATATTCCTAGTACCCAAAGTAGAAGTTGAATTCTAACAATAAGGCCAAACTCGAACTTCTTGACCTTAAGTTTCTGGGTAATTTGGTGCGGAGCATACTGAAGCATCTCCAAAATTGGGCCTTGTACTCAGGCACCGTACGATCACCCTGTTGCAAGGCGTTGAACTCGTTGAGCCGACGCTAAACAAATTATTTCGATAGATACCCTTCTTAGAACCGTTCCTCGAACCGCTCCTAAGACACATCTACGTCCGCCAAGTTCAAATGCGGTAGGAGCTTCTTCCACCATAGAAGATCACTTCCCTTCAGTTGAAATATTGCCATGCAGACCTTTGTGTTGGAAGTATAATCATGCAATGCAAATCACATCACCATAATCTCCCACCATGCCTCAACGGCTGCACCATCTCGGGCACCAAAGAACTCAGAAAAAAAAATGACCTTCTCGAGTTTGCAGCGAAAACTAATGGTACGGGTTGGGCGCACTGTGGACCCTCAGAGGTACAGGTGCCCTAGCCTTATCTCAGTACAAAAGGTGAATCTAGGCCTCTAAGAATCTCTGGAAGGACCTTGTCATACCATCATCATCATCCCTTACAACAATTGACTCTAGCCCAAGGACTTATTCTTCCCCTTGGGGGTTTGACTCCTATGGTGTGGGAACCTCTCGAGGCATTGCACCTCCTTCCATGGTGCCATGCCACGAACCTCAGTGGCATCCTCTAATCGAGATCACTGCATGGATACGCTAGGGTTTTATTTATCGCTAGGTTAAAACTCAAAGGTTTATTGGAGTGGAAATCTTGGAGATCCACAGTTGCAGGGTTGAACCCGCTCTGATACCATATGTAACGACCCCTTCATTATGACTACAAGCGAAGCAGAAGTGAAAAATATATATTTTTTAAACCATATGACAACAAATATTAGGGCTAAACAACACATCTAACAGTGAGCACTACGCCCACCGAACAGGCAACAGACAACTATTACTCCATGAACTAGCACAAGAGAAATAGAGTGAAACATGCATAAAACCACAAGGAGGAACGACCACCCTCCCAACAAAAACATGACCATGCCTAGAATCTAAGAAACAACATCCCCATCATGACACAATGACCTCAACAACCAATTAAATAGAACCTCGATGGCGCACAACCAAACACATGAAGGAATTCAACCCAAGTGCCCTAAATGACTTCAACGAACAATGCCCACAAAGGGTAACACAGACTCCATCCAAGTTATCATTTGCCTCTATTTAATAGGGAACACCATGATCCCCTCACCAGGGATCATGTCGTCCCTAGGTGATATGCATGACAATAAACTGGTGAAAAATAACCTATTTGGACAAGGGTCTCAAGATAAATCCGATGCACTAAGGGCCAAAATAATTAACAGGAAGACTACGCCTATGCCCCCAAAGCAATGGGTAGACAAGATGCATGAAGACATCGCTCAACAAATGCACAATCCATTAAATGACTTAACGACAACCAAGAAGCCCCAAGTTAAGCAAGAAGTCCAGGCTTGAAGGGTAAACTATTGTAATGTTACTAAGGACAAAACGTTATCAAGTGTGAGCCAATACATAACTCAACAAAATCAACACACTTGTCAGCACGGTACCTATCTATAAGGTAAGTGCACTACTCATAAATTAAAAGTGATCTTATGTGGTTTCATTTAACTAATCGACAATGTTGTCTAAATTGACAAGTCCTAAATAATCAACCAACACCAATCTAATTTAACAATTTAACAATACATAACAATTTTAACCTTATCAATATATATATCGTTATTAATGTAACACTATTAATCAACCTCCTTATATATCACAGGTTATAACACTATCAAAAATATCAATTACATCATGCTTTACATCATATATAAAATCTGTTGGTGATTAAATTGCAATTATTGTCTAAATTATATAAGTGACTATTGTCAATAAATGAGTGCCATTCAATGCAAATTTAAATGATGTTATGTGGTTATAAATGAAATCTATATCTACGTTATTCAATAAAAAATTTAATGCTATCTTGTTGCTTAATATTAAATTTCATTTTAGAGCCAATCAATGCATTTTGATGCTATTACTAAACGCTATCCAACAACAATAATTATTATTGCCAAAGAAATAATAGAGAAATGTTGTTCAGAAAAATAAACCCAATTAAAATCATTGTCAGGTATATGTAAGGAAAAACGCATGGGTATTAATGTTGTCAGGTAAAAGTAAAAACTTAGTCTTCATAAAGGAAAATTCCCAGACTTCAAAATGGTAAAAATCGCCATGGAGTGAAGGTAACATATGTTGTTTTTTTAAGGAAAAATTGCAGGCAAAAAGGGTACGATTACTATGCGTTGGGCTTGAGGTTTCCTCGAACTTGAAACAAAGGTGAAGTTGGTCGCCTTCCATTGTTTGTCATATTCGTAAGGTTTGGCTCCAACATCTTGGTTTCTGCTTCTATGCGAGACCTCTTATGGATTTTTCCCCTAAAGTGATAAGAACTAATTCCATCTCGAGGCCAAGGCGTAAAGTTCTAACCAACTTTCTTATCAGCAGTTAAATAAATTTTTCCAAGAGAGTTATGAAAGAAGACAGTTGTTTATTGACCTAGAATTTGGGTTTTTGTTTCCACTTTCTTATTTATGAATTTGTGTGAATTGTATTATCCATTTGTATAATTTATATAGTTCTGTGAATAGAACTATCTCTAACTTCTTTAAATGATAGTACATACTCTAATAAGTATAAAGGAATATATTGCGAGAGTATGGAATAATATTTGTTATCGAAAGGGGTGGGACGTCATTTCTGCAACCATTATTTGTTATATGTCTTTCATGGTATCAGACTAAGATACCATTTAGGTTAAAGAGGCTAAGTGTTTCTCTAGCTTCCATCAAACCACATGGGTTTATTCACATGCTTATAAAAAACTCTATTTTCAAACTTTCCTCTAGAATGATACTTGTCTAACTTCCATATAACTCGCACTGGCTACGGGTTCACCACTATGTATTGGAATTTCAATATTTAGAACTCCTACCATTAATGACAAATAGATTATAACAAAAAAAAAATCATCCTTGTTTGTTGGCATTGCTTTGGTACTTCCAGTTAAGGGTAACTCTACGATTAAATCGAATAAATATTTTAGGGTGATACACACCATTTAATTTTTTCTATGATTCGGTGTAGAGCTAGTTATGTCCATGCGATAATTATCATTTTTCTATTATCATTCCCATAAATATTCTTAGATTTCTCCTCGATAACGAATTTAAATTTAAAGGTGGAATCGTTGTGTAACAGGTAACATTGTACAATCTGTAAAGGGTAAAATGGTGATGCAAATAAGGGAGTGGTTGCAGCGTTAAACCAACCGCAGGCACACCAGGACATCGCAAAAGTTAAGCCATCACAAAACGGTCGAGTAACGACTGAAGTGGCTGGGTAAAAGTTTAAAAGTAAAAATCAATGTTGATTCACCAAGGAGATCGAGTTGGATCTTGGATAAACTCCCAGAAAAGAGAAATGAAAGCTAGCTGAGTTTTATAAAAACAAATCGCCGAGTTTGATATCTAGTTCGTTGGTTTCATCAATAAAAACAAATGTTGAGTTTTTCATATGAAATCATAATCAATATAAGGAATTACTTCATGGTTTAACCAGATGTTGGAGATGCAGACCCAAACAAAAACACAACCAATGTTATTTCCCATCGCCATGGGTCTTATCATTAAAAATCCGTTAGGTACAATGATAACAGTTTAAGGGTTGTTGGTAATGCTATCAATGTAAAAATGATAACGCTACCATAAAATAAACTATAGATATACTCAATCGATACGTAGAAAAATAAAAACTGATAACTCTATCATAAATTAAAATGCAGATATAATCAATAGATATCGCAGAAAATGAAAATTGATAATGCTACCATAATGAAATACATTTTCTATCTAGAGTGGTATGTTCAAAGTCTAAAGCAAGGCATCGTCACAGTCCAATATGACGGTAAATTGCTGATTGTAAAAGGATAACTCATGGTCAAGTAGAAGGTAATTTGTTGTCAGTAAAATGGTAAAACCCAGTGTTAAAGAAGAACTCAGAGGGTATTACGCGGTTCATGGAAGGAAAGGATTAACAATCGTAGAAGTTATTATTTGCAAAAGGTGCAAGGAAAACCATCAATCAACCAAGAACAATCGCAGGGGTAGATGACTGGGAAAGCACATCCTTCACCCATTATTCACACATAGAAAAGTAGGGTGTTAGGATCTATAGATCTATTAACACCGAAGTGACGACTGTCGATCCATCTCTTAGCCAACTGGTTAGGCGTGGAATTATGAGATAGGGATGAGGGAGAAGTAAAAAGCACAAACTCATCAAAAATCAATAAAACCATAGGACAGTCAAAACATCAAGGATTGAATGCCAAGGGAATCAATTCAAGCAATGGGCTTAAGGATGTGGGAATTTAAGTTCTCAATTAAAATTATAATTCAACAACTTATTTACACGGTTAAAGTTTAGAATTGAAAGAATAAAGTCAATAATAATCTACCATGCATAATAAGAGCATCTGTACCATAGCCCAAGTCATCTGCTCTGAGTCGTTGTCCTGCGCACTCCTTTTAGCTCCCGCTTGCCAACCGATGAGACTTCACTGGTACCTCCCAGCCAATGCTAGGGGTACTCTTCTTCCCCCTTTTCCCCCAGAGCCACAAAGGGGCCACGCACACTAAACCAAAGAACAACTAGCTCCCAACTCGCCTCACAAGGCCGAGCTACCACTCATTACGGAGATGGGTATCCAAACTCCCACAAGCTAAGTCAGTCAAGTCTAAAATTCTACATCGTAACATTACGCATGACAAAAGAGATCCATCCTTATCCTCCTCCCTCGTTTATATAGAATTTCTAAGTCACTTCTTTCCCAAATTCCCATTTAATTGATTGTTCAATAATTTAATTCAGAAAAATCCTCCCCGTACATGTGTCACCCATCCCCTTCGTTGCACCAGAAATTAATTTCATTAATTATTTAATTATTCCTATTTCCCTCACCCACCTAAAATCATTCCTAAAATCTCTCCTAGGTGTCCCCATATTCCCTTACACAAATTAATGACTTTCCCCCTTACTAATTTACTAGTTGAGTTCAATTTTAGAAAGTTCTTAAAGGAAAGATTCTTTGTTGAGTTGGTCATTCTTCTTTTTCCTTATGTTTCCCTTTTTCTTTATGTTTCCCCCTTTTCCCCTTAGTTTCCTAATTCTTTTAAATTTCCATCTTTCCCTTTTTATCTAAAATCAAATTAGTAAGTGTAGAAAATAATTTTTTTCCCCCTTTTTCTTTTTAATTAACAAATTTTAATTAGCATGTGTAACAAAACAATCATTTCCCTTTTTTAAATTTTTAAATCCCTCAATAATTTTATTTTAATAATTTAATCAAGTTTCTTACCCCGTTTTGTCACATGTTTAATGATGATTCTTATTATTTTTATTTTTACCACAAGTATTACTTTAGACCTAGATTTTAATTTTCGAGGCTGGGTGACATTTTATTAGGGAAATTGTTTTAAAATCTTTCTTATCACGTTGTTCGTTCTAAGGAAATCTAGGTTTATTCTCTTATTAGTTCACAACGCGACGGGCTCTTCAGGATGCACTAGGTGATCCAAGGGTGCCACTCACCTCATTGTTTTTCCCTTGCGCGACATGCCCTTCAGGATGCACTACGTGCTCCAAGGGTGCCACTCACGTCTTTCCATTTTTCTCGCGCGACGTGCCCTTCAAGATTCACTATGTGCTCCAAGGGTGCCACTTGCCTCTTTCCTTATTTCTTACCCGGTGTGCCCTTCAAGATGCACTACGTGATCCAAGGGTGCCACTCGCCTCTTGACTGACTTGGTAGACATAAAAAACCCCAAGAGTCAATACTCCACCAGGTGATCTTGTGGGAGACTAAGGGCCTCTAAGGAATAATTTCCCTGCCTTATTGCACACCCCTTAGAATCATCGTGAGAGATTGTCACTGTCTACCCTCATGGCATCGTGGGTCTTCCCAAACTAGGTAGTCGTTAACCTATAGTTTGAGCCACGATGAGAGTGCTAGTAGGCCTTGGCAGGGCTGTTGTCCACACCTCTCCCTCAACGTATCTAGAAGTTGTGTGTGACCCCTCTATGCCACATGTGAGTCTATTCGGTAAGATATCTTCAACCTGCATCATCAACGAATCATGTCAGAATAAACTCCACAACCATAACCTCTAATCATGTTCACATAAGTCATATATAGAACAATCAAACCCCAATAGTCCACTCCATGAATTGATTTGGAGTCCAAGGGTTTCATCGATGCATCTACATCCTCGAGGTACAAAATCCTGCACACTCAGGAGAACCAAGTCAATATCACCCTTCTAAGTCAATACAACAAAATAACATATAATCACATCCATAATGCCTCATAATCATAATCAACGACCAATAGTATAATAATCTGGATCGCTTGCAAGCAAGTTTCCTCAAGGAATAAGTTTTTTCAGTGTGCACAAGAGAGGGATGTTACATACACCCCCTCATGGTATAAACTTTGTCCCGAAGTTTCACAGTATATGAGTGTCAAAAAAAAATGTGTTTCACAGTATCATAAGTCTCTCTATCAACAAAAAATGAAATTGTTGGAGCATATCATATGCGTCCTCCCAGGTGACCGAGTGCGGACTATAGTTGCCCCACTAGAGCTTGACCTGATCTACTATTCCATGATGCAACTGTCAAATGCGATGATCCAGGCTGAGGATTGGCTCAGCCATGAGAGAACCCTCATCATACACCCGTAGGGTGATCAAGTTAAAACATGTGTAGGATCACTAATCATAATGTCTCAAACAAAGATGTGAAAAACATCATGCATATGCCTCAAGAATCGGTAAGGCTAGTCAATAGGCCACGGTCCTCTCCTTTCCACACTCTCATAGGTTACCATGAACCTAGGAGACAGTTTATCCCCTTTTCCCAACTTGATTGAACTCTTATGCAGTCTCAGCTGCAAGAATACTTGATCACCACCTTGTAACTACGGTCGACACGATGCACATCGACATAACTCTTCTACCGATCCTGTGCTTCCTTGATCCTTTCTCTTATAGTTTGCATTTAATATTGAATTTATTGGATTGATTTTGGTCCCACCAGGACCCTATCCTCAAGTCAACCCCAACTCAAGGCGTCTGACATGGTCTCCCGTAAAAAAACTTGAAAGGTGTCCTCATCTTCGTGACTCCTGGGTGAGCCATGTACACTGCCTTGTGTTCCTCATTTAGGATAAACTCCTCAACTTGTCGTTCGGTGGTATGTAAATTCGATTTTAAAATCTCAGTAGTCCATTGTCATCCAACGTAAATCCTTCAAATCGTGGTACCATCATTGTGTTTTTTCTGATAAAATCCTTGACCTCTTTGTGCCAGTCATCATCGCACTGTAAATCTAGAATCGTTTCATGTAGATTCCTCTGAAGAGGCAACACCGAAAATATGTGTGGTCTCCAAATAAATTCATTTTCCACTCGGTTCATTGTTCCCTTTATGTAATTAATATCGAAGTCGTACTCGCTAAGCGATTCCAACCAACGTCATTGTCACGTTTTCATGTAATCTTGCATAAAGAGGTGTTGTAGTCCACCATGGTCCATCTTTAGTTCAACTTCTTTCCAACAATGTAGTGTCTCCCAACCTTCTAGGCCTATACAATGGCTAACAACTCCAAATCGTGCATTGCATAGTTCTTCTCATGCCTTCTCAGTTTCCTCAGGATGTAAGTGATCACTTGACTATCCTGAATCAAGACCCTGCCTAAGCCTTCCTTGGATGTGTCAGTGCATACCAAGAATTCTACATCCATGTCAGGGACCTTTAGTATCGATGTTGTTTTCAACAACTCTTTGGGCCTCCAAAATTATTCCATGCACTTCTTGATCCAAACAAACTTTTTGTTCCTCGTTTGCAATTCCATGATCGGATTTCCTATTTTCAAAAATCCCTCGACGAACCGTCGACAATATCCTTCTAAACCCATGAAGCTACACACTTCTAGGACGTTTGTCGGCATCGGCCATTCCATAATAGCCTCAACCTTTTTTGGATCCACGATGATACCTATGTTGGAGATGACATGACCTAAGTAGTGAATCTTCAATTGATAAAACAAGCATTTGGAAAATTTCCCATACAATTTGTGCTCCCGTAGACACTGTAGTACCAAGTGCAGGTTCTCGTCATGCTCCTCCATCATCCAAGAGTAAATAAAAATATGATCAACGAATAATTGGAAAAACTTGTCCAAGTACTCACGGAACACCCCGGTCATAAAACGCATAAACACCCTTGGGGAATTTGTCAGTCCAAATGGTAAAACAATAAACTCATAATGTCCAACCTCATCTTAAAAGAGGTCTTAGGGACATCATCCTCCTTGATCCATAAATGGTGATACCATGATCACAAATCAATCTTTGAAAACATAGTCGCACCCTTCATCTTATTGAACAGATTATCAATCCTCGACAACAGATACTAATTATTGATTGTTTCCTTGTTCAATTGATGGTAGTCAATGCAGAGTCCCCATGACCCATCCTTCTTTCATTTGAAAAATAACATGTTCTCCCTACAGTGACACACTGGGACATATACGTCCCAGGTCCAACAAATCCTTTAGTTGAATTCTCAACTCCTGTAACTCTTGGATCGACATCCGATAAGGATTTCTATCTATCGGTTTAGTGCACGATTTTACGTCTATGGTAAAATCTAATTCCCTCTATGGTGACATTCAAGGTAACTCCTCTGAGAATATGTCCACAAACTCTCACACCATAGGAAGGTGTTATAGACATTACGCTAATCCCTTCTCATTTAACGCAAGGATCATATAAATCCTACATCCCTTGCGCATGCTCTTCCATAGCTGCAAGGAAGAGATGAACCTCAGGGAAACTCCCTTGTTCTGACCTACAATCACACATCTCTATCCCTTGTCATTGAACAAGCTCATCCATTTCATCTTACAGTTGAGTATCGCCTCATGTGATTCCTAACAGTCCATACCGATTACGATGTCATAATATCCTAAGATCGTGATGTACAGGTTGGCCCTGGTGTCAAAATCTCCCAGGTTAAGGGTACAACCTTTACCCTTTCCTCCAACCTTTCATTTGGCTCCCAAATCCATCTCTACAAAGATAAACTCATCCTATTCGACTACCTGTAACTAAATCCTTTTTAGCATTGTACCAGAAATGAAACTCTCGATAGCACTGGGATCTATCAAATACTAAGGGTCTGGTCAGTGACGATACATGGCGTCTCGAGCGCAATCAACTAGTGCTTTGCCTGGTGTTTATTCGCCACTGCATTAATCCGATGGGCCTCGCCCAAAATTCCCATGGTAGTGGGTTCGACTGATCCAGAAGCTCCGACCCTTTCCTCTGGGAAGTAATGTTGGTAATGTGCCTCCCCACAATACAACACACTTTATTCGGTCCATTATTCCTAGTAACCAAAGTAGAAGCCGAATTCTAACAATAAGGCCAAAATCGAACTTCTTGACCTTAATTTTCTGGGTAATTTGGTGTGAAGTAGACTGAAGCAGCTCCAAAAATGGGCCCCGTACTTGGGCACCATATGGTCACCCTGTCGCAAGGCATTGAACTCATTGAGATGATGCTCGATGAATTCCTCCAATAGATACCCTTCTCGGAACCATTCCTTGAACCACTCCTAAGACATGTCTTCGTCCGCCAAGTTCAAATGTGGTAGGAGCTTCTTCCACCATAGAAGAGTGCTCCCCTTCAATTGAAATACCTCCATGTGGAAATTCATGTTGGAAGTATAATCGTGAAGTGAAAATCACATCGCCATACTCTCCCACCATGCCTCGGTGGCTGCGCCATCCGGGGCACCAAAAAACACAGAAAAAAAATTGACCTTCTCGAGTTTGCAGCGAAAAATAACGGCATGGGTTGGGCATTCTGTGGACCCTCTAAGGTACAGGTTCCCTATCCTTATCTCAATACAGAAGGTGAATCAAGGCCTCAGAGAATCTTTGGAAGGACATTGTCATACCATCATCATCATCCCTTACAACATTCGGCTCTAGCCCAAGGACTTATTCTTCCCCTTGGGGGTTAGACTCTGATGGTGTGGGAACCTCTCGAGGCGTCACACCTCCTTTCACGGCACCATGCCATGAACCTCGGTGGCATCCTTAATCGATATCCTTGCATGGATACGATAGGTTTTATTTAATGCTAGGCTAAAACTCAAAGGTTTATTAGAGTGGAAAGACTAGTGAACCATAGTCGCAGAGTTGAATCTGCTCTGATACCATATGTAACGACCCCTTCATTACGAATACAAGAGAAGAATAAGTGAAATTTTTTTTTCTTAAACCAGATGAAAACAAATATTATGTCTAAACAACACATTTGACGGTGAGCACCATGCCCACCGAACAGGCAAGAGACAACTATGAATCCATGCACTAGCATAAGAGGAACAGAGCGAAACATGCATAAAACCACAAGGAGGAACGACTACCTACCCGACACAAACATGACCATGCCTACAAGCTAAGGGACAATATCCCCATCCCGACACAATGGCCTCGACTACCAGTTAAATAGAACCTCGATGGCGCACAACCAAACAAATGAAGGTGTTCAACCCAAATGACCTAAACGAATACAATGAACAACACCCACAAAGGGTAGCATAGACTCCAGCCAAGTTATCATTCACCTCTATCCAATATGGCACGCCATGATCCCCTCATCAGGGATCATGCCATCCCCAATTGATAGGCGCGACAATAACCTAGTGCAACATAACCTATCTGGACAAGATTCTCAAGATAAATATGACATGCTAAGGGAAAAAATAATTGATAGGAAGACTATGCCTATGCCCCCCAAGCAACGGGTAGACAAGATGCATGAAGACATCGCTCAAAAAATGTGCAATTCATTAAATAACTCAATGACAACCAAGAAGCCCCATGTTAAGCAAGAATTCTAGGCACGAAGGGTAAACTATTGTAATGTTACTAAGGACAAAAAATTATCAAGTGCGAGTGAATACAAAACTCAAAAAAATCAACACACTTGTCATCACGGTACCTGTCTATAAGGTAAGTTCACTACTCATCAATTAGAAGTGATCTTACATGGATTCATTTAACTAATCAATAATGTTGTCTAAATTGACAAGTCCTAAATAATCAACCAACACCAATCTAATTTAACAATTTAACAAAACATAACGATTTTAACCTTATCAATATATATCGTTATTAATGTAACACTATTAATCAACCTCCTTATATATCACAGGTTATAACACTATCAACAATATCAATTACATAATGTTGTCCATCATATATAAAATCTGTTGGCGATTAAATTGAAATTATTGTTTAAATTATATAAATGGTTGTTGTCAATAAATGGGTGCCATTAAATGCAAATTTAAATGTTGTTATGCGGTTATAAATGAAATCCGTATATACGCTATTCAATGAAAATTTTAATTCTATCTTTTTGTTTAAGATTAAATGTCATTTCAGAGCCAATCAATGTATTTTGATGCTATCATTAAACACTATCCAACAACAATAATTATTATTGCCAAAGAAATAACAGAGGAACATTGTTCAGAAAATAAAGCCAATTAAAATCGACGTCAGGTAAATGTAAGGAAAAATTCATGGGTATTAACGTTAACAAGTAAAAGTAAAAACACACTCTTCATAAAGGCAAAATTGCAGACCTCAAAATGGTAAAAATCACCATGCAGTGAAGGTAACAGATAACGGTTCGTTTAAAGGCAAAATCATAGGCAAAAAGGGTACGATTACTATACGTTAGGTTTGAGGTTTCCTCGAGCCTTGAAACAAAGGTGAAGTTCGTCGCCTTCCATTGTTTAGTATATTCATGAGGTTTGGCTCCAACATCTTGGTTTCTGCTTCTATGTGAGACCTCTTATGGATTTTTCCCCTGGAGCGATAGGAACTACTTCCATCAATAGGCCAAGGTGTAAATTTCTACCCAACTTTGTTATCAGCAGTTAAATAATTTTTTCCAAGACAATTACGAAAGAAAACAGTTATTTTCTTACCTAGAATCTAGGTTTTGGTTTGCACTTTCTTATTTATGAATCTATGAGAATTGGATTATCCCTGTGTATAATTTATATAGTTGTGTGAATAGAAATATATCTGAATTATTTAAATGACAGTACATCCTCTAACAAGGATAAATGAATATACTGCGAGAGTATGGAATAATATTTGTTATCGAAAGGGGTGCAACGTCATTTCTACAACCATTATTTGTTATATGTCTTTCATGGTATCAGACTAAGATAACATTTAGGTTAGAGAGGCTATCTACTTCTCCATTTTCCTTCAAACTGCATGGGTTTATTCACATGCTTATAAATAAATCTATTTTCAAACTTTCTTCCAGAATGATACTTGTATAACTTCCATATAACTTGCACTGGCTATGAGTTCACCACTGTGTATTGGACTTTCAATATTTAGAACTCCTACCATTAATGACAAATAGATTATAATAGAAATTTTTTCATCCTTGTTTGTTGGTGTTGCTTTGGTACTTCCATTTAAGGGTAACTCTAAGATTAAATTGAATAAATATTTTAGGGTGATACACACCATTTATTTTTTTCTATGATTTGATGCAGAGCTACAAATGTTCATGAGATAATTATCATTTTTCTATTATCATGCCCATAAATATTATTAGATTTCTTCTCGGTAAGGAATTGCAATTTAAATGTGGAATCACTGTGTAACAGGTAAGCTTGTACAATTTGTAAAGGGTAAAATCCTGATGCAAATAAGGGGAGCGGTTGTAGTCTTAAACCAACCACAGAAACACCAGGACATCACAAAAGTTAAGCCTTCACAAAACAACCGGGTAACGATTGAAGTGGCTAGGTGAAAGTTTAAAAGTAAAAATCAATGTTGATTCACCAAGTAAATCGAGTTGGATGCTAGGTAAATGTCCAAAAAAGCGAAATGAAATCTGGCTGAGTTTTATAAAAAACAATCGTTGAGTTTGATATCCAGTTCGTTGGGTTCATCAATAAAAACAAATTGCTTAGTTTTTCATACGAAATCATAGTCAATATAAGGAATTACTTCGTGTCTTAACCAAACGTTGTTTTTCTTATAGTTTGCATTTAATATTCCATTTCTTGGATTGCTTTCGTTCCCACTAGGACCCTATCCTCAAGTTGATCCCAACTCAAGGCGTCTGACACAATCTCCCATAAAGAAACTCGAAAGGCATTCTCATATTCATGACTCATGGGTGAGCCATGTACACTGCCCTAGGAGCCTCGTTTAGGATCAACTCCTCAACTTGTTGTTCGGTGGTATGTAAATTAAATTTTTAAATATCAGTAGTCCCTTGTCATCCAATGTAAATCCTTCAAATCTTGGTACCATCATTGTGCTTTGTCTGATAAAATATTTGACCTCTTTGTGCCAATCATCGTGGCACTGTAAAGTTAGAATATTTTCACGTAGATTCATCTGAAGAGGCAACACCGAAAATATGCGTGGTCTCCCACTAAATGCATCTTCCACTCGGTTCATTTTTCCATTTATGTAAGTAATCTCAAAGTCATACTCTCTAAGCGATTCCGACGAATGTCGTTGTCATGCGTTTAGGTCATCTTTCATAAAGAGGTGTTGTAGTCCACCATGGTCCGTCTTTAGTTCAAATTTTCATCCAACAAGGTAGTGTGTCCCAACCTTCCAGGCATATAAAATGGCTAACAACTCCAAATCGTGTGTCTCATATCTCTCCTCATGCCTTCTCAGTTTCCTCGGGATGTAAGCGATCACTTGACCGTCTTGCATAAAGACCCCACCTAAGCCTTCCTTGGATGTGTCAGTGCATACCAAGAAGTCCACATCCATGTTAAGGGCCTTTAGAATCGGTGCTATTGTCAACATCTCTTTGAGCCTTTGAAAAGATTACCTGCCCTTCTCAGTCCAAACAAACTTCGTGTTCCTCTTCTGCAATTCCGTGATTGGATTTTCTATATTAGAAAATCCCTCGACGAACTGTTAATAATATCCTTCTAAACCCATGAAGCTACACACTTCCGGGATGTTCGTCATTGTAGGCCATTCCATAATAACCTTGAACTTTGCTGGATCCACGATGATACCTTCGTCGAAGATGAAATGACTTAAGTAGTGAATATTTAATTGATAAAATGAGCATTTGGACAATTTCCCATACAATTTGTACTCCCACAGACAATGTAGTACCAAGCGCAGATGCTCGTCATGCTCCTCCATCATTCGAGAGTAAATCAAAATATCGTCAATGAATACTTGGATGAACTTGTTCAAGTACTCATGGAACACACCGTTCATCAAACTCATAAATACCCCTGGGGTGTTTCTCAGTCCAAATGGTAAAACAATAAACTCGTAATGTCCAACCTCATATTAAAGGTGGTATTAGGGACTTCATCCTCCTTGATCCATAACTGGTGATACCCTGATCGCAAATCAATCTTTGAAAACATAGTCGCACCCTTCATATGATCGAAAAGATCATCAATCCTCGACAACAGTTACTAATACTTGATCATTGCCTCATTCAATTGACGATAGTCAATGTAGATTTCCCACGACCCATCCTTCTTTCATATGAAAAATAACAGGTGCTCCCTACAGTGACACACTGGGAGGTATATGTCCCAGATCCAACAACTCATTTAGTTTCATTCTCAACTCCTATAACTATGGGATTGAAATCCGATAAGGAGTTCTATCTATCAGTTCATTCCCCGGTTTTTGTTCTATGATGAAATCCAATTCCCTCTCCAACATCATCCCAGTTAACTCCTCTGGGAAGACGTCTGTAAACTCTCACAGCATAGGAACGTGTTCTAGACGTTATGATACTCCCTTCTCGTTTAACGTAAGGATCATATAAATCTTACATCCCTTGCGCATGCTCTTCCATAGCTGCAAGGAAGATATGAACCTCAGGGAAACACCTTGGTTTTGACCTACAATCACGCATCTCTATCCCTTTTCATTGACCAAGCTCAACCATTTCGTATTACAATTGAGTATTGCCTCATGTGATTCCTAACAATCCATACCGATTACGACGTTATAAGATCCTAAGATCGTGACGTACAGGTCAGCCCTGGTGAAAAACTCTCCCAGGTTAAGGGTACAACCTCTACACTTTCCTCCAACCTTTTGTTTGTCTCCTAGAACCATCTCTTCAAAGATAAGTTCATCCTGTTTGAATTCCTTCAACTAAATCCTTTTTAGCGTTGTACCATAAATGAAACTCTTGGTAGCACTAGGATCTATCAAATACTAAGGGTCTAGTCAACGACGATACTTGGCATCTCGAGCACGGTCTACTGGTGCTCTGCCTGACATTTATTCACCACTGCATGAATCTGATGGGCCTTGCCAAAAACTCCCATGGTAGTGCATCTGGCTGATCCAAAAGCTCTGACCCTTTCCTCTGGGAAGTAATGCGGGCAATGTGGCTCCCCACAATCCAACACACTTTCTTTGGTCCAGTATTCCTGGTACCCAAAGTAGAAGATGAATTCTAAAAATAAGGCCAAACTTGAACTTCTTGACCTTAAGTTTCTAGGTAATTTGGTGCGGAGCAGACTGAAGGAGCTCCAAAAATGGGCCTCTTACTCCGGCACCATATAGTCGCATTGTCGCAAAGCATTAAACTCGTTGAGCTGATGCTCAATGAATTCCTTCGATAGATACCCTTCTTAGAACCATTCCTTGAACCACTCCCAAGACACGGCTTCGTCTTCCAAGTTCAAATGTGGCAAGAGATTTTTCCACCATAGAAGAGAACTCCCCTTCAGTTGAAAGACCACCATGTAGACCTTCATGTTGGAATTATAATCATGAAGTGAAAATCACATCGCCATACTCTCCCACCATGCCTCGGTGGCTGCACCATCTGGGGTAACAAAGAACTTGGAAAAAAAACCAAAAAATGATCTTCTTGAGTTTGCAGCGAAAACTAACGATATAGACTAGGAACGCTATGAACCCTCTAGGGTACAGTCACCCTGTCCTTATCTCAGTACAAAAGGTTAATCAAGGCCTCTAAGAATCTCTGGAAGGACCTTGTCAGACCATCATCATCATCCCTTCCAACAATCGACTCTATCCCAAGGACTTATTCTTCCCCTTGGGGGTTAGACTTCGATGGTGTGGGCATCTCTTGATGTGTCACACCTCCTTCCATGACACCATGCCATGAACCTCGGTGGCACCCTCTAATCAATATCACTACATGGATACACTAGGGTTTTATTTAACGCTAGGTTAAAACTCAAAGGTTTATTGGAGTGGAAAGCCTAGTGATCCACAGTCATAGGATTGAACCCGCTCTGATACCATATGTAACGACCCCTTCGTTATGACAAAAAGCGAAGAAGAAGTGAAAATTTCATTTTTTTTAAATGGACGACAATAATATTATGGCTAAAAAACACATCTGACAGTGAGCACCATGCCCGCCTAATAGGCAACAGACAACTATGACTCCATGCACTAGCACAAGAGGAACATAGCGAAACATGTGTAAAACCATAGGGAGGAATGACTACCCGCTTGACACAAACATGACCACGCCTACAAGCTAAGGGACAACATCCCCATCCTGACACAACAACCTCGACGACCAGTTAAATAGAACCTCAATGGCGCAGAAACAAAGACATGAAGGCTTTTAACCCAAGTGCTCTAAACGACTACAACGAATAACGCCCACAAAGGGTAGCACAAACTCTAGCCAAGTTATCTTTCACCTCTATCCAATAGGGGGTGCCACGGTCCCCTCATCAGGGACCATGCTGTCCCCAAGCGATAGGCACGCGATTAACCTGGCGCAATATAACCTATCTGGACAAGGGTCTCAAGATAAATTTGATGCGCCAAGGGTCGAAATAACTGTCAGGAAGACTACGCCTACGTCCCCCAAGCAACGGGTAAACAAGATGCATGAAGACATCATTCAACAAATGTGCAATCCATTAAATAACTCAACAACAACCAAGAATCCCCAAGTTAAGAAAAAAGTCTATGTGTGAAGGGTAAACTATTGTAATGTTACTAAGGACAAAACGTTATCAAGTGTGAGCGAATACAAAACTCAACAAAATCAACACACTTGTCATCACGGTACCTGTCTATAAGGTAAGTGCACTACTCATCAATTAGAAATGATCTTACATGGCTTCATTTAACTAATCGACAATGTTGTCTAAATTGACAAGTCCTAAATAATCAACCAACACGAATCTAATTTAACAATTTAACAATACATAATGATTTTAACCTTATCAATATATATATCGTTATTAATGTAACACTATTAATCAACCTCCTTATATATCATAGGTTATAACACTATCAACAATATCCATTACATCATGTTGTCCATCATATATAAAATTTGTTGGCAATTAAATTTCAATTATTGTCTAAATTATATAATGGGTTGTTGTCAATAAATGAGTGTCATTCAATGCAAATTTAAATGTTGTTATGTGGCTATAAATGAAATCCATATCTATTCTATTCAATGCAAATTTTAATGCTATCCTGTTGTTTAAGATTAAATGTCATTTCAGATCCAATCAATGCATTTTGATGCTATTATTAAACACTATCCAACAACAATAATTATTATTTCCAAAGAAATAACAGAGGAATGTTGTTCAGAAAAATAAAGCCAACTAAAATCGTTGTCAGGTAAATGTAAGGAAAAACGCATGGTATTAATGCTGTCAAGTAAAAGTAAAAACACAGTCTTCATAAAGGCAAAATCGCAGACGTCAAAATGGTAAAAATCGCCATGCAGTGAAGCTAACACATAGCAGTTTTTTTAAAGGAAAAATCACAGGCAAAAAGGGTACGATTACTATGCATTGGGCTTGAGGTTTCCTTGAGCCTTGAAACAAAGGTGAAGTTGGTTGCCTTCCATTGTTTGCCATATTCGTGGGGTTTGGCTCCAACATCTTGGTTTTTGCTTCTATTCAAGACCTCTTATGGATTTTTCCCCCGGAGCGATAGGAACTACTTCCATATCTAGGGAAAGGTGTAAAGTTCTACCCAACGTTGTTATCAGTAGTTAAATAAATTTTTCCAACACAGTTACGAAAGAAAACAATTGTTTTTTGACCTAGAATCTGGGTTTTTGTTTTCACTTTCTTATTTATGCATCTGTGAGAATTGGATTATCCCTGTGTCTAATTTATATAGTTGTGTGAATAGAAATATATCTGATTACTTTAAATGACAGTACATCCTCTAACAAGGATAAAGGAATATACTGCGAGAGTATGGAATAATATTTGTTATCGAAAGGGGTGGGACGTCATTTCTGCAACCATTATTTGTTATATGTAATTCATGGTATCAGACTAAGATAACATTTAGGTTAAAGAGGCTAAGTGCTTCTCCAGTTTCCATCAACCCAGATGGGTTTATTCACATGCTTATAAACAACTCTATTTTCAAACTTTCCTCCATAATGATACTTGTCTAACTTCCATATAAGTCACACTAGCTACAGGTTCACCACTATGTATTGGACTTTCAATCTTTAGAAATCCTACCATTAATGAAAAATAGATTATAACATAATTTTTTTCATCCTTGTTTGTTGGCATTGCTTTGGTACTTCTAGTTAAGGGTAACTCTAAGATTAAATTGAATAAATATTTTAGGGTGATACACACCATTTATTTTTTTCTATGATTCGATGCATAGCTACAAATGTCCATGCGATAATTATCATTTTTCTATTATCATGCCCATAAATATTCTTAGATTTCTCCTCGGTAACGAATTTCAATCTAAATGTGGAATCGTTGTGTAATAGGTAATCTTGTACAGTCCGTAAAGGGTAAAATTGTGATGCAAATAAGGGGAGTGGTTGCAATCTTAAACCAACTGCAGGAACACTAGGACATCACAAAATTTAAGCCATCACAAAATGAATGGGTAACGATTGAAGTGGATGGGTGAAAGTTTAAAAGTAAAAATCAATGTTGATTCGCCAAGTAAATCGAGTTGGATTCTGGGTAAACACCTAGAAAAGCGAAATGAAATCTGGCTGAGTTTTATCAAAATAAATTGTTGAGTTTGATATTCAGTTCGTTGGGTTCATCAATAAAAAAAAATTGCTGAATTTTTCATACGAAATCGCAGTCAATATAAGGAATTACTTCGTGGTTTAACCAAATGTTGGAGACACAAAACCAAACGAAAACGCAACCAATGCTATTTCCCATCGCCATAGGTAGTATCATTAAAAATTCGTTAGGTACAATGATAATGGATTAAGGGTTGTTGGTAATGCTATCAATGGAAAACTGATAATGATACCATAAAATAAATTGCATATATACTCAATCGATACTCAAAAAAATAAAAGTTGATAAGGCTATCATAAATTAGAATGCAGATAAAATCAATAGATATCGCAGAAAATAAAAACTGATAATGCTACCATAATGAAATGCAATTTCCTTCTAGAGTGGTAAGTTCACAGTCTAAAGCAAGGCATAGCCGGAGTCCAATATGAGGGTAAATCATTGATTGTAAAAGGTTAACTCGTGGTCAAGTATAAGGTAAGTTGTTGTCGATAAAATGGTAAAACATAGAGTTAAAGAAGAACTCAGACTGTATTACACGGTTCACGGAAGGAAAGGATTAACAATTGTAGAAGTACTCATTTGCAAAAGGTGCAAGGAAAACCATCAATCAACCAAGAACAATCATAGAGGTAGATGATTGGGCAAACACATCCTTCGCTCATCATCCACGCAAAGAAAAGAAGGGCGTTAGGATGTATAGGTCTATTAACACCGAAGTGACGATCGTCAATATAGATCCTGGCCGACTTCTCAGGCCTGGATTGATGAGCTAGGGATGAGGGAGAAGTAAATTGCGCAAACTCATCACAAATCAATAAAACCATAGGACAATCACAACATAAAGGATCAAATGCCAAGGGAATCAAGTCAAGCAGCGGGCTTAAGGCTATGGGAATTTAAGTTTTCAATTAAAATGTTAAGTCAACACCTTCTTTACACAGTTAAAGTACATAATTGAAAGCATAAATTCAATAATAATATACCATGCAGAATATGAGCATGCGTACCGTAGCCCAAGTCGTCCGCTCTAAGTCATTGTCCTGCGTGCTCCATGCAACTCCCGCTTGCCGACTGATGAGAGTTCATCGGTACCTCCCAACTAACGCTAGGGGTACTCTTCTTCCCCCTTAGCCCCCCGAGTCACAAAGGGTCCATGCACACTAAACCAAAGAACATCTAGCTCCCATCTCACCTCGCAAAGTCGAGCTACCACTCCTCACCGAGCTGGGTATCCCAACTCCCACAAGCTAAGTCACTCAAGTCTAAAATTCTGCAGCGTAACGTTACACATGATAGAAGAGATCCATCCTTATCCTCCTCCCTCATTTATATATAATTTCTAAGTCACTTCTTTCCGAAATTCCCATTTAATTTATTGTTCAATAATTTAATTCATAAAAATCCTCCACGTACATGTGTCACCCATCCCCTTTTTGTCACATGTTTAATGATGATTATTATTTTTATTATTTTTACCACAAGTATTACTTTAGACCTAGATTTTAATTTTTGAGGCTAGGCAACATTTTATTAGGGAAATTGTTTTTAAATCTTTCTTTTCACATTATTCGTTCTAAGGGAATCTAGGTTTATTCTCTTATTAGTTTACAACATGACGGGCCCTTCAGGACACACTAGGTGCTCCAAGGGTGCCACTCACCTCATTTTGTTTCCCTTGCATGACATGCCCTTCAGGAAACATTATGTGCTCCAAGGATGCCACTCGCCTCTTTCTGTTTTTCTCGCACGACGTGCCCTTCAAGACACACTATGTGCTCCAAGGGTGCCACTCACCTCTTTCTGTTTTTCTTGCGTGACATGCCCTTCAAGATGCTCTACATGCTCCAAGGGTGCCACTCACCTCTTGACTGACTTGGTAGACATAAAAAACCCCTAGAGTTAATACTCCACCAGGTGATCTTGTGGGAGACTAAGGGCCTCTAAGGAATAAGGTCCCTACCTTATTCCACTCCCCTTAGAATCATCGTGAGTGACTGTCGCATTATTCCCTCATGGCATCGTGGGTCTTCTTGAAATAGGTAGTTGTTAACCTGTAGTTTGAGCCACGATGGGAGTGCTAGTAGACCTTGGCAGGGATACTTTCCACACCTCTCCCTCAACGTCTCTGGTAGTCGTGCGTGACCCATCTACTCCACATGTGATTTTGGTCGACAAGCTATCGTCAGCCTACATCATCAACGAATCATGTCATAATAAAATCCACAACCATAACCTCTAATCAGATGCACATAAGTCACATATAGAACAATCAAACCCCAATAGTCCACTCCCTGAATCGATATGGAGTCCAAGGGTTTCATTGATGCATCTGCATCCTCGAGGTCCAAAATCTTGCACACATAGGAGAACCGAGTCAATAGCAGTTGTCTAAGTTAATACAACAAAATAACATATAATCACATCCATAATGTCTCATAATCATAATCAATATCCAATAGTATAATAATCTGGATCGCTTGCAAGAAATTTTCCTCAAGGAATAAGTTTGTGAAGTGTGCGCAAGAGAGGGATGTTACATACACCCTCTCATGGTCTAAACTTCGTCCCAAAGTTTCACAGTATATGAGTGTGAAAAAAAAAGTGTATCATAGTATCAGAAGTCTCTCTATCAACAAAAAAAGAAACTGTTGGCGCATATCATATGCGTCCTCCAAGGTCACCGAGTGTGGACTATAGTTTCCCAACTAGACCTTGACCTGATCTACTATTCCATGCTACAGCTGTCGAATGCAATGATCCAGGATGAGGATCGTCTCATCCATGAGCGAACCCTCATCCGACACCTGCAAGGTTCTCAAGTCAAAACATGTGTAGGATCACTAATCATAATGTCTCAAACAGAGATGTGAAATAAATCATGCATACCCCTCAAGAATCAACAAGGCTAGTCAATAGGCCAAAATCCTCTCCTTTCCACACTCTCGTAGGTTAGCACGAACCTAGGAGATAGTTTATCCCCTTTTCCAACTTGATAGAAATCTTATGCGGTTTCAGCCGCAAGAATGCTCAATTGCCACATCGTAACTACAGTCGACACGACGTGCATCAACATAAGTCTTTTTCCGATCCTGTGCATCCTTCATCCTTTGTCTTATAGTTTTCATTTAATATTCCATTTCTTGGATTTCTTTTGGTCCCACCAGGACCCTATCCTCAAGTCGATCCCAACTCAAGGTGTCTGACATGGTCTCCCATAAATAAAATCGAAAGGTGTCCTCATCTTTGTGACTCCTAGGTGAGCCATGTACACTGTTCTAGGAGCCTCGTTTAGGATCAACTCCTCAACTTGTCATTTGGTGGTATGTAAATTCGATTTTTAAATATCAGTAGTCTATTGTCGTCCAATGTAAATCCTTCAAATATTGGTACCATCATTGTGTTTTGTTCGATAAAATATTTGACCTCTTTGTGCCAATCATCATGGCACTGTAAAGTTAGAAACGTTTCATGCAGATTCGTCTAAAGAGGAAACACCGAAAATATGTGTGGTCTCCAACTAAATGCATCTGCCACTCGATTCACTATTCCCTTTATGTAAGCAATCTTGAAGTTGTACTCGCTAAGTGATTCCAACGAACGTCGTTGTCATGCATTCAGGTCATCTTGCATAAAGAGGTGTTGTATTCCACCATGGTCTGTATTTAGTTCAAATTCTCATCCAACAAGGTAGTGTCTCCCAACCTTGCAAGCATATACAATGGCTAACAACTCCAAATCATATGTCTCATAGTTCTCCTTATGCCTTCTCATTTTCCTCAGGATGTAAGCGATCACTTGACCGTCTTGCATCAAGACCCCACCTAAGCCTTCCTTGCATGTGCCAGTGCATACCAAAAATTTCACATCCATGTCAGGGACCTTTAGTATCGGTGCTATTGTCAGAGACACTAAACTAGAGAACATCTAGCTCCCAAATCGCATCTTAAGGACGAGCTACCACTCCTGACCGAGCTGGGTATCCCAACTCTTACAAGCTAAGTCAGTCAAGTCTAAAACTCTTCAGCATAACATTACGCATGACATAATATATCCATCCTTATCCTCCTCCCTCGTTTATATAGAATTTCTAAGTCACATCTTTCCCAAATTCCCATTTAATTTATTGTTCAATAATTTAATTCAGAAAAATCCTCCCCGTACATGTGTCACACATCCTCTTCGTGGCACCAGAAATTAATTTCATTAATTATTTAATTACTCCTATTTCCCTCACCCACCTAAAAGAATTCCTAGAATCGCTCCTAGGTGTCCCCATATTCCCTTACACAAATTAATGACTTTCCCCCTTACTAATTTACTAGTTGAGTTCAATTTTAGAAAGTTCTTAAAGGAAAGATTCCTTGTTAAGTTGGTCATTCTGCTTTTTCCTTATGTTTCCCATTTTCTTTATGTTTCCCCCTTTTTCCCTTAGTTTCCTAATTCTTTTGAATTTCCCTCTTTCCCTTTTTATCTAAACTCAAATTAGTAAGTGTAGAAAATTATATTTTTCCCCCTTTTTCTTTTTAATTAATAAATTTTAATTAGCATGTGTAAAAAAAAACCATTTCCCTTTAAAAATTTTAAATTCCTCAATAATTTGATTTTAAGAAGTTAATCAAGTTTCTCACCCCCTTTTCATCACATGTTTAATGATTATTATTATTTTTTTTATTTTGACCACAAGTCTTACTTTAGACCTAGCTTTTAATTTTCGAGGCTCGGTGACATTTTATTAGGGAAATTGTTTTTTAACCTTTATGATCACATTATTCATTCTAAGGCCATCTAGGTTTATTCTCTTATTATTTAACAACGCAACGTGCCCTTCAGGACCACTAGGTGCTCCAAGGGTGCCACTCACCTCATTTTGTTTCCCTTGCGTGAAATTCCCTTCAGGACGCACAATGTGCTCCAAGGGTGCCACTCGCCTCTTTCCATTTTTCTTGCATGACGTGCCCTTCAAGACGCACTACGTGCTCCAAGGGTGCCACTCACCTCTTTCCATTTTTCTTGTGCAACATGCACTTCAGGATGCACTACGTGCTCCAAGGGTGCCAATCGCCTCTTGACTAGCTTGGTAGACATAAAAAACCCCTAGAGACAATACTCTGCCAGGTGATCTTGTGGGAGACTAAGGGCCTCTAAGGAATAAGGCCCCTGCCTTATTGCATGCCCTTTAGAAACATCGTGAGCGACTTTCATAGTCTTCCCTCACGGCATCGTGGGTATTCCCAAACTAGGTAGTCGTTAAACTACAGTTCAAGCCACGACGAGAGTGCTAGTAGGTTGTGGCAGGGTTGTTGTCCACACCTCTCCCTCAACGTCTCTGGTAGTCATGCATGACCCCTGTACTACACATGTGATTCTGGTCAGCAAGCTATCGTCATCATGCATCATCAATGAATCATGTCAGAATAAACTCCATAATCATAAATTCTAATCATATGCACATAAGTCATATATAGAACAATCATACCCCAATAGTCCACTATCTGACTCGATCCAGAGTCCAAGGGTTTCATCGATGCATCTGCATCCTCGAGGTCCAAAATCCTACACACTCACTAGAACTGAGTCAATAACACTTGTATAAGTCAATACAAAAAAATAACATATAATCACATCCATAATGCTTCATAATCATAATCAACGTCCAATAGTATAATAATTTGTATTGCTTGCAAGCAAGTGTCCTCAAGGAATAAGTTCGTGCAGTGTGCGCAAGAGAGGGATGTTACAACTCACATCTCAATATCCAACAATCCACTAGTACTCTCCTACAACTATCCAAACTTTCCTCCAACTCTCTTCCTCTTGACCTTCCCAACCCAAGGAATGTACCCCTTCTCTTCTCTTAGTCCATTGTGAATCCCATTAATTTATCAAGGTCTCTTTGGCATGGGAAACTAGGAATGTCTCTACTGGGAACTCAAAATAACTCACTACTATGAAAGATACTAGGAAAATAATAGAAAACACTTGTTGTTACATTGTAACTCACATAGGAGCCCACTCTTGACGCCTAAAAACCTATATATTCAATCTTAAACTTCAAACCACTCCAAAACCACTCCATCATGATCTATAATTTTCCTAGCCTTCTTGTTCTAGAATCAATTCATTTTTCTCTGCTCTCTGCTTGTTGTTCATGTAAAAATTGAATATCAAGAACTGTCTATTCTCCCCATGCTTATTTCCTGTATTTTTCCAAGTTAGCTGGTTTCTCACTCTGCCCAATGTTGACACTATTACATTCCCATCCTCCCCAATAACTATGGGATGTGACTCTCACACCCACCCTCTTACATGAGTTTAATGATTGGATTCACATATGCTCAAATAGAAAATAGAAGTCATCCCCAATGATAATAAAATTCAAGAAAATGGGATGAATTAATACCCATAATTAATTTCCCCTTTGGACCCCTCTTAGACACTCTCTTCTCTTGTGTAAACTTCATCCCCCATATCTATCCATATACCCCAATAGCTGGCATCACATTATATTTAATAAAATTTAGAAAATACATTATGCATATTACATCACTTCATCATAGCCACATTCATATATACATTATGAACTAATTAAATTGAGGATTATAGTGGGGATGTTACAATCCCCATCTCATGTAATTGTGCACCATCCTCGGTGCACAACACCATGCCCAAATACATATAAAAATTACATAATAATATTCAGAAATATAAAATTATGAAATTTGTTTACTCCTCCTATAGTAGTCCCAACCAAAATCTCTCATTCTTCTCAACTTGTTGACCTAAGGAATGCACCCCCTTCACTACCTTCAATCCATCAGGATGCACCCTTCTTTTATTAGGGCTATCAATGAAGGTGACCAATAATTTTGAGATATGGTTTTAGAACTCTAGCTGCCCAAAATAAAGTCTTGCATTTTTAGCTTATATTTTCTTCGAAATTGGAAAAAATTTACGGTTATTCCCCCCAAATAGTTTGTTTGTGATCCCATGTTTCATATTAAATGATGTAACAATTCCATTTAACCTTTACTATCCCTATGGATTTGTTCTTGAGCACCTTTAGTTTCTGGTCCAGGATGCGTATTGGTTCCACTTGGATCACAGTCCAATCAATTATGTTGTTAGGGTCAGGCACATATTTATTTACTAATGATACATGAAATATATTATGCACTCTCATGGATGCTAGAAAATATAGTAGGTATGAAACTAGCCCTAACTTCTCTAGTATTTCAAAAGGCCTACAATATATTGTTTCCAACTTTGGGAAGCAACCCAATTTTATTGACCTTCTTTTCAGTTTCACTTTTAGAAAAACATGTTCACCCACTTTAAAATATCCAAAAACTATGTTCTTGTCTACATAACTTTTCTACCTATCCTGGGAAGCCTTTAAACTCTGCCTAATCCTTCTCATCTACTCTTCCATTTCCTTCAACTAGCTCAATGATAACTTTGTCTGGTGGGTTATCCCAATTCACTAGTGTGTTACACTTTCTTCCATACAATTATTCAAATGGGCTCATTTTTAATGAGGCTTTATACCCATTATTATAAGAAAAATCTACTAAGTGGATATAGTCTTCCCACTTTTATGGTTGGTCCATCACATACATTATGAGCATGTCTTTAATGATTCTATTATTCCTCACCATTTTTTCTATCTGACTCTAGGTGATACATTGTACTAAGATTTAAATTTGTCCTAAAGACTTTGAACAACTCATGTCAATTTTGGATCTCTATATGAACCAATTGTCTTAGGAACCCCATGATGAAATCACGCTGCTTCACTATTCTGGGCAGATTTGTAATAAAACCAATTGTAACCACTTCCCATTTCCACTTAGGAATGGGAAATGGCTGTAGCAGTCTCGCTAGATGTATATGTTGTTTTTTCACCTTTTTTCATTCTAGACACCTGACTATGTAATTATCCACTTATTTCTTCATTTTTTACCAAACGTATTGGCTTTGTACAACTACAATTGTTTTCTGATATCATAGATTCCTAGCATATGGCACATTATACATTTCCCTCAAAACAATATTTCCCATCTCACTAGTATTTGACATATATATTTTTCCTCTATATGCGACTATTACATCCTCTTTCAACTCATAATAATTAACTTTCTATTGTAAATTGCCTTGCAGTAATGCTTCTTTTATTTTTAGATATTGTTGATCTAAATTGGCAGCCTCTAAAATTATACCTTTTAAATATGTGTTGAACATGTTGATGGATGAAATATGCATTTCAAGAGATCTTGTGCATTTCAAGAGATCTTGTGTTAAGCCCTAATATTGGCTCATTACCCCTTAATTGGGGCACATTATATTCGTAATGCTATTTTATTTATGTCGGCTTTAGGCCATTAGTTGTAATTATACCTCCTAGTCTCCTATATATACCAAGGAGACATTTTCATTTTGAATGATCTTATACTTGAACATTTAAATGGGGTAAAAGGAGGTTGCCCCATCGAAGAGGCTTATTATCTAAAATTATCTCTTTTTGAAGGCGTTGAGTACTTTTTCTGAGGTTTTTCTATACTATATTGATATTTGGTTCTTAACATACGGTATCAGAGCTCAAGGTCTTGGGGTTTCGCTGCTACATCTGAGACACCTTGGAATTTTTGTATAACTATTTTTCTACAATGTTTCAGAAGGAACGTCTTGGATGATGTTTAGTAGATGGATCAAGGTACGTTGGGTTCAAAATTCATCTCCTGAGGCCTTATACTTTCATAGATATAGCCTGTACAAGATAGGGTTCTAGAATCATCCTGAACTGAGTCATTGCGGAATTGTCGCTATAAAAACGTTTCTGTAACGTTTCAAATCCTAAAATCTGGAGGCTATTTATCAAAATTAGTAAAGTATCTGTGGTAAAAAATTCATCTTTTGTGTCATCATAAATTTGTAGATACACCCTGTGTAAGATAGGGTATCTGACTAGTCTTATTGACTATTCTCAAGAAGGTGTTCTAGGTAAAACAATCATAACTTCTTGATATAGTATCCAAATTGAGTGGGACTAGTTTCATTGGATCACAGACAGTCTGTAGTATTTATGGTGTGAGTTTTAGAATTTTATATCAATTATTTTTTGCGGGGCATGCTATATAAGTGAGATCTCCTGGAAAGGCCAAAAATTGGCAAGTTGTGGGGAAGTTACCATAAATTCCACTTGGCACATCCAATTTTGATCAGACCTATGGCATCGCAGAGAAGACATATTATAGAACTACATAAAATAATGTTTCATACCCAGAAGGGATGAAACTTGGGAGATACAACATAATAAATATTGTCTAGCAGAACCACCTCAAAATCAAGGTTCAAAAGTGATATTTGGCCAACATGCCACCAAAAGAGAGAATTTCTACAGCAAACAAGCCTCCACAAAATCCTACTTGGAGTCTTGATGAAGGTGAAGAAATGTGTAGGGACATAAATGAACTACAAAAGAAGACAGATTCAATGGAAGCTATGTTGGATACTAAGATGGATGGTTTAAAAGGGGAGATCATGAAAGTATTGAAAAATTTCGTAACAGAGAAGACACCTGAAAGTGAAAATGCATCCCATGAAATTCATGATGAGAAAACAAGAAAGGTGAATCAAGAATGGAGAAACTCCAACTTTGTTTTGAATACCAACCACATTCCTAAGATTGATATGAGGAAGTTTGATGGAAAGGACCCAATCACATGGATACTTCAGATGGAGCAATTATTTGATCTCCATAATGTGCCACATACACAAAAGGTACGAATTGCTTCTTTATATATAGAACCTAATCAATTTGTATGGTATCGATGGATTTGTTCTCACAAATCACTCGTCACTTGGACAATTTTCACGGAATAAATGATAGAACACTATGAGGATACAAGGAGCAATACCTTCTTTAGCCAATTGATAAATCTCAAGCAAAAGGGTTCAGTTACTGAGAACATTGAGAACTTCCAAAGATTGAATATAAAGGTAACCGATATTCCAAATGAGCACTTGATTGATGTATTCATAGGAACTTTAAAGGATAACATTCAACATGATGTTCACCTTTGGGAACCCAAATCATTGGAGAATTCATTTAAGCTGGAAATAAATGTTGAAAGTAAAAATATGGCTATGGCTACTAGAATGACCAATCCTAACATCTATAGAGAGAACAATGCTCCTTCTTCTAAAACACCTCAACCTACAAGGTTGACACCTCAACAATTGGAGGAAAGAAAAGAAAAAAATTTATTCTTTAATTGTGACAACAAGTACAGTAAGGGACATAAGTGTGGTGAGAAGAAATTATTCTACATAGATTGTGAAGAGGAAGAAGAAGAAGAAGAAGAACCATCTCAAGATGAAAACGTAGAAGAAATTTCATCTGAAGAGTTGACTCCCATGATATCATGTAATGCATTGGCTAGAATTATCACTCCTCAAACCCTCAAGATCGAAGGATACATCAAAAAGAAAAAGG
>ML779217.1:598672-608765 GCA_009831015.1 Picea engelmannii
GTTTCTCTATTTTATGAATAAAGAAGAATTGAGATGTTTTGGCTTGTCTATCTTATTGCATATGGTTGAGGTATGTTCCATGGTTATCTCTTTCTGTTATTTGTTGCATACACACATATAAACACATCTAAAGGGTAGATCAGGAAAGTGTTTGATGAAATACCTCACTCAGAAAAAGTTTTAAAAAGACAACAAAACAGTGATGATCCTTGCATAATGGCTTGGGATCATTACATATCCAGCGACGAGGATAAGTAGCAACAATGTACCACAGTATGTCGAAGATTATCAGGTGGTGGAACAGAATTTAGAGGGCCTGACAACAGACATTCTAGATATGACTCTGGAAGAGGTTCCATGACGCGATCAATGTCACACTGTAGGGGTATCAACAACTATGGGTTGACTGCTCCGTAGGGTTGCTAGGGAAGTTGTGTGTTACCATGAATGTCATCCATGACATTATTTTGTAGAAGCTATAAGCTTCAAATTTTGATATTTTGGTCTTCGGACAAAATTTTTGTAAAAACCCTTTTGATCGTTATATATATAGATGGTTTCTACCGGTTTACTTTATATTGTGTGAATTTTAATGTGTTTGATTTATAAATGGTTCAAATGTTTGTCCAATACATAATTTTCTAATGCATCTATTAATGTATTAAGAAATCTAGGAATATGTTGATATTCAATGTGATCAAAATAATGTTCCAAGAGGCGAATTCACAAATACACCTATAACAAAGTAGGACTTCGAATAGAGTAGATATTACTTAGTTGTAGTACTACAAGCTGCGAGTCCAGTCGCACAACCAAATGACGAATTCCGAGTGAGATAACATCAACCAATAATTCAATAACGACGTTATACTCTGCAATGTTGTTGGTTGCACGGTCAAGGCATACACCTCGTAAAGATACAAGTTCATTTGTTGGGGCATAGATTTCCCAGGCAGCAGAAGCTAGGTTCCGAGTACTATGGCTAGCACCATCAGCGAAGACAATATAGGGTAGCGAAGACTTCGACATCTGGCAATCAAACACAACGTCACATAAGGGTAGAGACCAGATAACGTCAAAATCAAACTAAAGTAACAGACACAAAGTATGATACATAAAATACAAGTACTTGTGCACAAATGATTTATGCATAGTACTTCTTCATGTACAACCCATTCCTGGGTTCACTCAAAGGGATACCATCGTAATCGACTAGCTCATATGCTCCTTTTTCCAAAACTCGGCGAACAATATAAGGACCTCGCCACATTGGTTCGAATTTCCCAGCTCCTAACGCATCTCAATCATGTTCATAGAGAAGAACAAGATCACCTTCAGAGAAAATGCGAGGCTTGACATGCTTGTCATACTGCGCCTTAACACGTTTCATCTGAGCTTCTATTACTAGAGTGGCGTCACGTCGAGTTTCGTCTAATCGCATCAAATACAATAGATGCTCTTCTTCAGTAGAAGTATTGGGTAAGAGTTTGACAGCTAGCTTCAGAGAAGGTATCTCACATTCTATAGGAAGAATGGCTTCCACACCATAGACCAATCGAAAAGGCGTAAACCCCGTAGCGGATTTAACAGATTTCCGGTATACCCACAATGTGGAAAACAACATCGTGTGCCAACTTGTTTTATGAATTCCTATCATCCGTCGAAGCATAGTTATAAGAACTTTGTTGACTGCTTCGACCTGGCCATTAGCTTGTGGATAATGGGGTGTTGTGTTATCATGACGAAGACCCAACTTTTCTGTAAGTTCCGACATCATAAAATTCCTAAAATGACTACTGTGATCAGTGACGATATCTTGGGGAACACCAAAACGAGCTATGACATGGTTAAAAAGAAACAACACTGCAATCTTTCCAGTATTATCGAAGGTTGGCATCGCCTCGACCCATTTTGTAAAGTAATCAACAACTACAATGATGTAACCATGACCCCCGGCCAAGTGAGGGTGACATGTCAGGAAATCAATGCCCCATTTTGCAAAAGGACCAAATGAGACCACAGGATGAAGAGGAGAAGGATGTGACTGAATTTTCTAATTGTAGGTCTGGCAGGCATGGCATTTATGAATGACAGTAATGCAGTCATTGAACAAGGAAGGCCACAAATAACCTGCGCATAAGATCTTCTGGATAGTAGCATACCCAGACATATGACCACCACATGCTCTGAAATGGAAGTCATTCAGAGCTTTCTCGACTTCGTCAAAAGTTAGACAACGTCGAAAATCAGAGTCAATACCCCGACGGTAAAGAGTATCGCCGAGAATAATGTATTGATGAGCTTGATAACGAATACAACATCATTCAGTACTAGACAAAGCAGGCTGGAAAGTCTGGGTTTGGAGATATATAATGATATCTCCATACCTAAGATCATCAGTGCTAATAAGGAAAAGAGATTCATCGGGTAATGAATCTACTGCTACATTTTCCGTGGCAGAGTGAGGAAAATCACATATCAACTCAGCAAAAACTAAGGATTTCTTAGATGTGGCGCGATCGAATTCCAAGTCAAACTCCTGGAGTATGACAATCCATTTGGAGTATTTTCCCCCTAGCAATTGATGTGTCAAAATGTGTTGCATAGGGTTTCAATGAGAAATCACTGTAGTTTTCCTTGAGAGGATATAATGCCGAAAGCATTGAACAACTTGAACGACAACCATGGCCAGTTTTTCAACATGTTGATACTTGATTTTAGTTGATGTGAGACTTCAACTCAAGTAATAAATTACATGTTCATCATGCGCATCATCCTCTTAGACGAGAACCATGCCAATAGTATATTCGGAGGCAGCAAGATACATAAAATAATCATGACTATAATCAGGAGGAAAGAGAATAGGAGCTCGTGTGAGGGACAACTTAAAAGCCTTGAAATCATTGTTGGCCACGGTATCCTAGATGAACTCTGAATCTTTCTTTAGTAGCCATGTAAAACCACGAGTAATCTCAGTGTAATTAGGGATGAAATGACGAAGAAAGTTTGCTTTCCCCTGTAAACTTTGCAACTGGTGCAGTGTAGAAGGAGGAGGGAGATTAAGAATCACCTCAACCTTAAGAGGATCTACCTGGATCCCATGACATGAAACAATGAAACCTAGAAGACGGTCGGATTCTACGCAAAAAATGCATTTGTGAGGATTTAAACGAATACGATAGAACTGACATCGAACGAAAATGGCTCGGAGATGAGTGGGGTGATCGACTCGGCATAAAGAATGAGCTGGTAAATCGTCCAAATAGGGTTGAACAATATGCTTTATATCATGAAAAGCATAAGAAATAGCACGTTGAAACGTCGCGCCAACGTTCTTAAGACCGAAGGGGAGTTTCCTATAGGCAAAATTACCCCAAGGACATATAAAAGAATTTTTATGTTGGTCCTCGGGAGCGATGTTAATTTGATTATAGCCGGATAAACCATCCATGAGAGAGAAGATTTCACTTCCGGCACAGTCATCGACAATCTGGTCGACGAAAGGGGTTGGAAAGTTGTCTTTTGGACAGGCTTTGTTAATATCCCTATAATCAACACATACACGAATATTGCCACCTTTCTTATCAATTGGTACAGGGTTGGAAACCCATTCTGTCAGAGCCACGGGATAAATAAAGCTGACTTTGAGAAGTTTTTCAACCTCGAGCTTTATAGCTACCGCTTTACGTGGGTGGACTGGACAAAGGCGCTGTCGGATAGGTTTAGCTCCGGGATATGTCTTGATCTCATGTACAACAATAGTCGGGTCGATACCGGGCATATCTTCATAGCTCCAGGCAAAGATGTCACGAAATTCTTTGAGTAGAGATGTATAAGTGACGATTTCAGTCGGAGAACACGAAGCTCCAATATGAACATTTTCAACTATCCCAAGTTTAACGGATATGTCAATGGGAATCATGGGAGAGATATTACTGAGGTTCCCTTTGGAAAACACATCATGTGTAGATCTGGGAACGGTCAATATGACAACAACGGTTGACGGAGGCGAAATTCGTTGGTAGTTCTCAAGAGTGTGTTGTTCCTGAAAGAGTATGGAATGATGATGCCCATCGTCCCAAGGGGTGTCCTCCATGACAGACATGATCATCTCATCAGTGGGAAAGATAACATGGAAAGGATCGGGAGACAACTCATCAAGAGAGGGGGTAGAAGGTGTTGCCGATTGAATGGCATGATAAGCATATTCAATCGGACTTAACGGCATGACATTGCTGAAACGAAAATGATATCCAGGGTCAGGGACAATCCAAGGGTCATGTGACACAGGAAGTTCGTGAGGCATGGTGGAGATCATGTTTATAGAATCAATGGATGGGTTTGGAACATGGGGCGGCGGAATAGGGAAAGTACCCATTAACGAAGAGTCATTTAAAAGGCCTACAATGACATTCTCGTAACCCGGTGGGGTTTTAGCTATAAACGACACGTTGCCAGTGCGAGTATCAGAATTGAAGAAAGCAAGTTGGTCAACGGTAACAACCTTTCCTTGATGAGGAAAACGTAATACCCGGAAAAGTGTTGACACAACAACATGCATGGAATCGATCCAGCTATGTCCAAGTAAAAGATTATAATCAAGGGGAGCATCAAAGACTTCCACTTTGACTTGGACCATCTTACCTTCTAGAGTAATGGACAACGAAGGAAGAACACTGTAAGGCTTAAAACCAGAGCCATTGAAGGCTTTAAGAGTATTCTATGATTCAGTCAAGGGAGGAGAGCCAATGGCTTTCCAACAAGGAAAAGACATTACCCACGTCGAGGCACCCTCGTCAATAACAGTTCTGCAAATGTTCTTGTCAGAGACAACAACTTGAATTTGAAACGCGAGTTGGGGGGGCAACCTTGGAATGTGATCATCCATGTCAACAACTATTAAATTCATATCTGTGGGGTCAATTCCATCTATATCTTTCAACAGTGCCTTCCATTGTGCAGGACACGACTGAAGGACTTCAAGGGCTGACATCGCTGAAGGTGCATGGGCCAGATATTCAACAATACTGTAGTTCTGGGCCGCATGAGCATGAGGATTGAAAGTTGATTTCCTAACGACACCTTTAGGGGGTGGTCATAGAACTGTATCAGGGCTCGGTCGTTCGAGATGAAGAGGACCGTTGGTAGGTGGAATCAGTGGAGAGGGTTGTACCAAAGCAGGAGGTAAATCGTCAACCTTCTCTTTAGATGGAGTATAATATTTAGATCTAGTCGTGAGTGCAATGTTGTTTGGCTTAGAATCACCAGTACACATCAAAACATATGATGTGGTAGAAGTAGATGGTTGGTCATGAATGACCAACTGAGCTTGTTGTTGAGACGGGAAGGGTTGGGACAAGACTGTCGGGGTAGAAGGTTTTGAGGTCTCTTGAAGGAACTTAGTGACCTCGGCATGTCGTGGACAATCCTTCGTGTAGTGATCGTCACCACAGATAAGGAAAGGGTAGCGGGGTTTGCGCTTATCCCGATCTTTAACAGGGGTGTTTTTAGGCTACTCTGTTTGATTATTATTTTTTCCCTCCTTATTCTTGCCTCTTCCCTTTTTAGATTTATTTTTGTCAGTCGGGGTAGATGGAAAGACGTTCACCTTAGAATTTTTACCGGTAGGAGTGGTAGGAGATGGAGAATTCTGAACATTAGAAGAAGCAGACTTAGGGTTGGTTCTTGAAACAAAATGTGATTGGGCTTGGGCAGTACCAATTACACCATCAGCTGCAAGTGAGGCAGCTGGAGTAGTTGAAGTGTTGGAAGTACCAGGACAAGGTAATTAAGGTAATAAATCATAAAGTGTTCTCGTTTGTGAATGAACAAGATCAAGATATTGAGCACGACTTATAGCCTACTCTTCCGTGACAACGCCACCCATGGCAATGTCTTTACCAATTTTGTTCACAAAGGATTTTGTAAACCATTCGGCCAGTAACTGATCGGGGAGTTCAAGTTTAATGAGACGTTGTCTCGTTCTCCACTCATGGATATGATCAGATATATGAGTGCCTTTAGTTTGTTTGAAGGAAGTCAAAATTTCAGTCCCAGTATCATAACGGATCGGTAACTGGTAATGCGTAAGGAAAGCCATAGCTAGGGTGTTGAAATCATAGAAGAAACCTTGTGGCAATTCAATATACCACTTCGCAGTAGAACCGATAAGGGTTCGTTGAAAAAGACGTAGATGAATAGAGTCATCCATCAATGATTTGGATGAACACCATAGGTGAAAAGTCATCGCGTGATTGTTCGAGTCCTCTCCCGCTTTTCCATTGAATTTAGGAATGTCTGATGGAAGCTTAGCTGGAATAGTAGGCCATTGGGGAGTGTAATGATCCCAAGCCAAATTCTTTCTTGGAATCACTAACTACTACTAATTTAATGAGTTATTAAGTGCATACAAGATTCATCAACACATGGAGATCACAATATATTCAAGATGTAGAAGCACAAGAAAAGATATGACCTTTTTATTATGAGCAATGTAAGACCAATACAATAGATGACCGATCTGGCATAAACCTCAGATGGTCGTACAAGCAATAAATATGAGCTGCTACAAAATGCTCCCGCTAATAATGCCTCCAAAGGTGGAATAAGAAATGAAGATCAATACAAGTAGATCTGAATGCCAAACTCTCCAGCTGAAGAATGCCATGCTCCAATAGAAGGCTGAAACCCTCAATAACTCAGCCCTACTACCAAAAGTGTCCAATCACCCTAAGAAATATGCCAATTGATAGATCGGGTGATGGTAAGAATAACCCAGGTGCCTGAATCTCCAAGATCCCTCTCAATCTGTGTAGATCTGAATTTCCCACTGAATGGGGTGCCCCACTAGATGACTGAAACCCTAGCTGGTTCGGCCCTGATGAAGGAGGCCTCCAAATGCTCTGAAACTCTCCCAGAATATATATCGGGCAATGGTAAGAATAGCCCAGGTGCCTGAATCTCCAAGATCCCTCTCAATCTCCGTATATCTGAATTTCCCACTGAATGGGGTGCCCCACTGGATGACTGAAACCCTAGTTGGTTTGGCCCTGATGAAGGAGGCCTCCAAATGCTCTGAAACTCTCCAAGAATATAGATCGGTCTATGAGAATCCCGTGGCAGAAGTTTCGAGCTCAGATCTCAAGCAGATCTCCCTAAATCTGAGTTTTACTAAATCACAGGACGTCCCTTATGGCTCCACTACATCCCAATCTGCAGACAAATATAGAATGATGATAACCCTCCAGAAAATCCCTCAAACTGATGGTCATGCCCCTGCAAACAAAACCCAACTACCGGAATGGCCCTAGGCCCTCAGGATAAGCTAGATCGAACCTCCCTCGATAAACTGGCCCTGAGACTAGAATGGTGTGGAGGAGTCTTTCATCCCTGAGACCAAGCTGTGGAACAAGGTGAGTGGATATTTCACCATTGAGTTTCTCCCAAGGGTTTGTATAGCAAAACCCCCAAACTAAATGCTCAAGAGCAATAGCAAATGCTAATCCAAAACCAGAATGCGTAATAGGTGCACCCCAGCCCTCTTACTTATACTTTTCCTTCTAATTCTCTATTGAGTTAGGTTAACTCCCAGGGTTAATCTTCTATTCTTCTGTTGAGTTATCTTTTACTCCTTTATCCTTTTCCTTTCTTAAGTCAACTTAAAAATATAACTTTTAAATTCTTGACTTTCCCCCCTTCAATGTGAGACTATGACCTAGTGGGGGTGGCCAGGCCACTGAGTCTCCTCATCACCTCTCTAAGAGGTGGGGGACATTACAGTCTCCCCTGCTTGAAATTGCTTGTCCTCAAGAAATTCCAAACCTGCTTCTCTAACCACGTGCTCCTGCTCCCAAGTGGCATCCTGAATGGGTAAATCCTTCCACCTGATCAGATACTCCTTGATGCTTCGGTTTCAGAGCCTCTTCTTCCAGACTTCTAACACCTCCTCTGGAATTAAAACAAGTTGTCCCTCCTCATCCATGGGAGGTAATTCCTCAATAGGCCTAACATGTTGACCGAGGGATTTCTTAAGGCACGAGACATGGAAGACATTGTGAATTTTTCTACCCTGTGGAAGCTCCAGCTCATAAGCTACTGCCCCTATCCTCCTACTGACTCCGTAAGGTCCAAAGAAACGTGGCTGCAGTTTCTCTGCTCCGCTTCTTTTAATGGAGGCATGCCTGTATGGTTGCAACCTCAAATAGACTAAATCACCCACCTCAAAGGAACGATCAACTCTGTGCTTGTCTGCTTGGAACTTTTGCTAGTTTTGTGCCCTCTGTAAATGATCCTTCAATTCCCTGAGAATGTATTGGCTCTGCTATATCCAATCCTGTACCATCGGAGCCCTGCTGTCACCAAATGCAATCTCCACAAATGATAAAGGATCATAGCTATATAAAGATCTTAAGGGTGACATGCCAATGGACATATGTTGGGTGGTGTTGTAGAAATATTCTCCCAAATGTAACCATCTGACCCATGCTTTCTGTTGTCCTACTACATAGTTTCTGAGGTAACCTTCCACCCATTTGTTGACTATCTCAGTCTGACCATCCATCTGAGGGTGATAGCTAGTACCAGGAGTCAATGTCATACCCACTAATCTGAACAACTCCTACCAAAACGTACTCATGAATCTGTTGTCCCTGTCACTGATGATGGTTTTGGGTAGGCCGTGTAGTCTGAACACTTCTCTGAAAAATAATTTGGCCACCTGTGCTGCACTAAAGTCTGTGGATATGGGAAAAAAGTGTGCAAACTTCGTCAACCTATCTACCACCACGAAGATTCAATCTTTCCCCTGTGCTCTAGGCAACCCGGTGATGAAATCCATGGATATACTTTCCCACTTGTGCTCTGGAATAGGTAGGGGCTACAACAGTCCTACAGGGTGCGTTTGCTCATCCTTGTTTTCTTGGCATGTAGTGCATTCTTTGACATGCTTCATCACATCTTCCTTGAGGCCTTTCCATTCAAACCTTTCTCTCACCTGCATGTATGTCTTACTAATGCCCTAATTCCCCGCTACTGGTGAGTTATGACATGCATGAAGGATATTAGCTTTGAGAGCTGATCCAGGAACTAAAAAGATACGACCTTTGTAATAGATGAGGTCATTTATGACCCTGAAGTTGTCATCCTCTATTTTCCCATCCAACAATTGACAAGCGAACTGATCATTTGCATATTCCACTATCAAGTGTTCCTTCCAGTCGACTGACATACCGAACATAGCAAAAATGGATGGCCTTCTGGATAATGCATCGGCCACTGCGTTGTTCTTTCCTTTGACAAATTCAATGTCAAAGTCGTAGGCTTGTATTTTTCTTACCCATTTTTGTTGTCTTTTATTCAAATCCTTCTGCTCCAATAGATATTTAAGACTATTATGGTCTGATTTGACCACAAACCTTGCACCTACCAAATATTGCCTGAATTTGGCTAGTGCATGCATGATAGCCAATATTTCTTTGTCGTAAATGTTGTAAAGTAGTTTAGGACCCCTGAGTTTCCAGCTTTCATAGGCAAGGGGGTGCCTGTTCTGCATCAACACGGCCCCTATACCTTCCCCCGAGGCATCACACTCCAAAGTGAAGTGTATGCCAAAATCAGGAAGAGCTAGAACTGGGCAGGTGCTCATGACCTCTTTCATTTTCTCCATCGTGACTTGAGCCTCATCATTCCATTTGAAGGACCCCTTTTTGGTCAAGTCAGTCAAGGGTGCGCACAGTTGAGAAAAGCCTTTGAAAAATTTCCTATAGTATGTGCATAGGCCCAGGAATCCCCTCAATTCTATGAGTTTTTTCAGAGTAGGCCATTCCCTAATGGTTGTTATTTTCTCCTGGTGTACCTATACCCCTTTTGCCCCTATGATGTGTCCCAAGTAAAGAACTTCTGTCATTCCAAACTCACACTTGGATTCCTTGGCATATAGTGACTTTTCTTCGATGATTGAAAGGATTTGGTCCACATGTCGAAGGTGTTCCTCCCAGGTCTTGCTGTAAATGAGAAAGTCATCAAAGAATACCAACAAGTGTTTCCTCAGTTGTTTTTTGAACACATGGTTCATGCAAGACTGAAATGTGGCTGG
>ML779217.1:619737-629950 GCA_009831015.1 Picea engelmannii
CCCTTATAAGGTGTTGCAAAAGATTGGTACTATGGCATACAAATTGGAGTTGCCTGCATCTTCACGAGTACACCCAGTTTTCCATGTTTCATGCTTATAGAAGGTTATAGGCAACAAGATCCCAGTTCAAACTATATTGCCAGGACTTGACGAAGAAGGAAAAATCATATTAGAGCCTGAAGAAATCACTGACACAAGAATTCACCAGCTGAGGAATAGATCCATTTCAGAGTATCTCATTAAATGGAGGAAACTACCAATGGAAGATTCCACTTGGGAAGATGAGTCTTTTATACAGAAGCATCCAGAGTTACTCAAGCATTGCGGACAACACTTGTCTCAAGGGGAGGGTCATGTTAAGCCCTAATATTGGCTCATTACCTCTTAATTGGGGCATATTATATTAGTAATGTTATTTTATTTATGTCGGATTTAGGCCATTAGTTGTAATTATACCTCCTAGTCTCCTATATATACCAAGGAGACATTTTCATTTTGAATGATCTTGTACTTGAACATTTAAGTGGGGTAAAAGGAGGTTGGCCCCTCGAAGAGGCTTATTATCTGAAATTATCTCTTTTTCAAGGCGTTGAGTACTTTTTCTGAGGTTTTTCTATACTATATTGATATTTGGTTCTTAACATTCATAACATATGGCACATTATGAATTTCCCTCAGAACAATATTTTCCATCTCACTAGTATTTGACATATATATTTTTCCTCTATATGTGACTATTACATCCTCTTTCAACTCATAATAATTAAATTTCTATTGTAAATTGCCTTGCAGTAATGCTTCTTTTATTTTTAGATATTGTTGATCTAAATTGGCAGCCTCTAAAATTATACCTTTTAAATATGTGTTGAACATGTTGATGGATGAAATATGCATTTCAAGAGATCTTGTGCTAAGTATATTGTTGGAATATTCACTAATACTGAGAGGGGGGTGAATAAATATTAAGCACTTTTTACCACTTTTAATCACAATATGAAAGCATTTAAGATATCGACAATTTATCACTTATTATTGCATTCAATATAATATAACATATAGCCAAAAATACAAAATAAAAAATAATTTTACGTGGAAACCCAAATGGGAGAAACCCACATAATTCTTTCTTATATATCAAAATATTACATTCATAGGAAGCACACACTTCCAAAATTCTCTAGCACCAACTAGAAGGTGGCACCAACCTCCTATTTAAAGGCTCCAACTTCAAGGAAGCTACAACTCCCTAGATTCTCCAGCTCCAACTAGAAGGAGGCCCCAACCCCCTAGTTTATAGGCTCCAACCTAAAGGAAGCTACAATTCCATTTCCTTGGCCTTTCCTTCCTCGCTTCAATATAAATAAGAGAATCGACTTTTTAGTTTTGTTTTCACTGATACTAATATATCATCATCATCAAAATTGATACAACCACGTAAAATTCATGCCAATATATCTAAGAATATCCTACCAATCATGTGCAAAAAAACACCATGATATGCATCAAACCATGTGCCAATATATCCAATATGTGCCTCAAAGAATATACCATGCCTCAAAGCATATACCCAAAATGTTCCTTAAACATGTGTCAAAATATTCAAGATGTACCTCAACCATGTGCCAAAACCTCCATCATATGCCATAATCTCCAAGATAAAAGCCTCAAAATATACAAAATAACATACCTTTCAAGTGATTTACGAGCGTAAAGATGCGCGCGTGCAGGTAAAAGCACTGATCTAGGGTTCGTGCTCTCTCGCAACCATGCCAAGACAAGGCAGAGGGGAGCCGTCGCCCCCTCCCTCCCCAACCACGTCCTTCAGGAAACTAATCACAACTTGCATAAAGAAAGCTCCCCAAACAGAAGCACCAAGTTTTGTTAAAAACCTGGATGACGTTCCAGATATCAATCTCCCCCCGGAACAACCAATGAAGGTAGCTTTCTCCCTCTCAGATTGAGGGATGGTAGGTAAGTTCATGGGCCTTTGGCCCTCAGTCGGGACAACAGACAACTGGATCCAAAGGAACTGGCAGCCATTAATAAAAGATAGTGTAACTTGCTACGCGGTTGGAAGGGGTTACTTTATTTTCGAATTCATCTCCCAGGAGGACCGCGATTTAATCTTCAGGAACGGTCCATACTTCATGGGCACATAGGGCCTTTATCTGAACCGATGGACTCCAAACTTCGATCCAGCCTCGGAAGTGCCAAAAGATGTCCTGATCTGGGTCAGACTCCCAAATATGCCAATCCACTACTAGAACTCCTCGTCATTGCAAGATATTGGGAACGAACTAGGGAACTACATTGACAGAGCCGATCCAAAAGATCAATATTCCTGTGCAAGAATTTGTGTGGAAGTTGACTTAGAAATAGGCTTGCCGGAAGCGGTAAAACTGAAGGTAGGAGAATGGAAACACCTACAAAAATTGGACTATGAGCAGATCTCGTTCAAATGCAGAGGATGTCATGAATATAGACATTTTTAGAGAAACTGTCCAAAAACCCCAAGCACAAAGAAAGCAGGTGAGGAAGGTTGGCAGCAACCCCGGAAAGGAAGGTTGAAGTCCAAAGGCCCAAGAAGGTAAAATCCATCTCCCGCTCAAGACAATCCTGGAAATAGAGAGACGAAAAACATCTCCAAAGAACTGGGAAATGAAGGTGAAATGGCGGATCCAAGCAAAGACGCCCAAGATGAAGAAGAAAGAGGTGGCCAAATCCCGGAAATCGGAGGAACCCAAAAAACAATAGAAGAAGTGGAGAAACCCATCTCTCCTCCAAGGAATGGGGAGGCTCAAGGCATCGAGGAGGGATATATCTTGTCAGGAAATGAATCAGAAGGAGTGAGTGAAGCCTGGGACACCCCAAAGAAGTCGGGGAGAGGCAGGAAATCCAAAAAAGCGGAACGAGACCAAGAAACCTATAAGGACATTCTAAAAGGAGCACAACCAACCATCAAGCAACTGATCAGAGTAAGGAAAACTAGGAAGCTGGCCAAGGCCTCCCAAGGAGGCCACTCCCCTCCACAAAGTAATCAATGAAATTAACTTCCTGGAACTGTAGGGGTCTAGGTAGAAAAAGGAAGGAAGAAGCTCTTAGGGACATACTCAAAGCAACGAAAACGGACATCCTACTTATCCAGGAAACCAAGATGAGTCAGCAAGACTCTATGAAAGTTTCAAAAAATGTATGGAAAAGTAGCCAAGGTTTAGCCGAAAATGCCAGAGGCGCGTCAGGAGGACTCTACACCCTGTGGAACACCTCCAAAATAGATCTGATCCGTTCAGACCTTTGCATGCATTGGATCTTCTCCCAACTTCTCCATAGGGAGTCAGGGGAAATGGTAAGTCTCTTTAATATATACGTCCCATAGCATATAGATGAAAAAAAGAATTGTTGGAAAACCCTTCCAAAATATTTAACAGATAATGAGCTAGAAATCATCATACTAGGAGGGGACTTAAATGTAACTTTGGCCCAAGAAGAAAAATGGGGAGGATCTATTGTAAGGGACCCAGCTAGAGAATGTGTGGAGGACCTAATCTCAGCATGGGATTTAATGGATATTAAGCCAACCAAGGGACATTACACCTGGACCAACAAAAGGGTAGGCCCAGGGCATATCGTTGCCTGTTTGGACAGATTCCTTGTCCAAATCTTGTTCTTGTCCCTTGGGCTTATAGCCTCTTCAGAAATCCTCCCCCACAGTACCTCTAAACACAAGACAATTAGCTTAGAGATAAGGAAGGACCAAGGCCAGGGGCCCATCCCCTTCAGATTCAATCCCTCATGGATACAGAATAAAGACTTTCTGCACAAAGTCTCCAACATTTGGAATAGCAAGGTCAATGGCTCCGCATTTTATGTTTGGGAAGAAAAATTGCATAGGCTTAAGGTTGCGCTAAAAGGATGGGAAAAAAAAAATCTGATCCAATTGACCTGTGACTAGAAGCTCAAAGGCGTCTGGAAAGTCATCAAATCGCTCTGGAAAAGAAGGAGATCACTCAGGAAGACTTACTTAAAGAGGAACAAATTCAAATGCAATGGCACAAAGCCTGCAGAGATGAAGAAGGATATTGGAGGCAGAAGTATCGAAGTCTCTGGCTAAAGGAAGGAGACAAAAATACTAGCTATTTCCACAAGCAAGCGGAAGCAAGGAAACATTATAAGGCTGTAACATAAATCCAAGTCCAAAATATTACAATCTCTGAGCCAGAGGGCATTAGACAGGCAACTTTTGAAACATTCAGAACTCTCTACTCAGAAACACAAAGGGAAAGCATTGACCCTCAAATTTACCCCTATCCATTGTTCCAAATCTAATAAAATAAGATATCAATCTCAAGCTCATGGAGGAATTCACACAACAAGAAATGAAAGAGGCGGTGGACCAAATGCACCTAGATAAAGCCCCTGGACCGGATGGATTTACTGCAAGATTCTTTCAGCAATGTTGGGAAATAATCAAATTGGACCTAACCAAAATGATAATGAAATCACAAGCAAGCAGCAAGCTAGGAGGAAGCACAAATTTGTCCTTCCTGGAACTCATCCCAAAAGAGAAAGGAGCGCTCAGCTTTAGCCAATTCAGGCCGATCTCCCTCTGTAATACAAGTTACAAAATTCTTACCAAGGTCATCACAAACAGATTGAAAAACATTCTTCCTCTAATAGTTCCATAGAACCAGGGAGGCTTCATCGAAGGAAGACAAATAGCAGACAACATAATCCTGGTGCAAGAAGCTCTTCACTCAAGCCTACGCAGGAAAGATAAAGGTATGATTATTAAACTAGACCTTGCAAATGCTTTTGACAGAGTTAATCATAATTTCCTTTTTGAGGTAATGAAGAAGTTCGGATTTGATCAATCCTTTGTGAATTGGATAAGAGCCTGCATAGGATCGCCATGGATAGCCCCCATGGTAAATGGAAGAGTAACAAATTTTTTCAAAGCGTCTAGGGGCTTAAGGCAGGGATGCCCTCTCTTTCCCTTGCTCTATGCAATTCAAGCCTCAGTTCTGAGCTACCAGCTGGAAAATTCTAGAATCCAAAGAAATCTCCAAGGACTAAAAATAGCGCAAGGTGTAAAGGAAATAAACCATGCTCAATTTGTGGACGATACCCTGCTGCTAGGTGGGGCAAGTCTGTTAGTTGCAAAAAGATTCAAAGAGGAGCTAGATGCATATGTTGCAGTGTCAGGAAGCGAGATAAGTCAATCAAAAAGTAAAATTTATGGTTGGAACATTACACCCAAAGAGATGCTGGGAATTTCTAGAGTTTTGGGGATGGAAGGGCACACCAAATGGGAGACCTTCACCTACCTGGGAATCCCTATCTCCAAGGCTGCTCCAAGGGCCTCACAATGGAACCATTTACTAGACAAACTAAAAAAGAGAATTTCCTCCTGGGGGAGAATTGGCTAAATCTAGCAGGGAGGATAGTCCTAATCAAATCCGTCCTGGCCAGTGTACCCATCTACCATAACTCTTTGCTTCTAACTCCAAGCTCTACAATTCAAAAAATGGAGGCAATGCAGAGAAGATTCCTGTGGGAAGGGGGGAAGCAAACAGGCAGGAGACTTCACCTTATAAACTGGGACAAAATCTCCAAACCTCTCTTGGAAGGAGGCCTCAATTTCAAAACCACCCAAGTATAGAACCTGGCTCTAGGGGAAAAATTGCTATGGCACATCGTCAGTGGTGACATCGCCTGGAGCAAGGAAGCACTGTGGAAGAAATATTTCAGAGGCACAAGGAACAGGTGCATAGAAAACTCCTGTAGAGAGGCTAAGGGGTCCCCAATATATGCTCTTTGCAAAAAATCCATGGACCTCTTCACTCCTCACCTTACCTGGGTGTCGAGAAACAGGAAAAAAATTAAAATCTAGCAGGACTCCATTCTAGGGGACCCACCTCTGGAACTGAGTCAGGACCTGCAACGACTAAAAGGATGGATGGATCGGAAAAATCTAAAGATGCTCTTTGACATCTCTCCATGGGGGAATGATAGAGGCAAGCCGTGGCAAGGTTGGTAAGTGGGCAATCTACCCCAGGACTTAGAAAATGTCTGGTGAGCCCTAAAGCTCAGCTTGTAGGGGAAAGCCCCCATTAAAAAAAACGGTAAAGACGAGAGAGGCTGGGGGAAGAATGCTAATCCCTACTCCACCTCGATGGGATACAACACCTTCCGAAACGTCCCTCATGTTCCTCCCAACCCGTCCCTCTGGAAATCCATCTGGAACACAAAAACCATTCCCAAAATAGACCTGTTCCTCTGGACTCTAAGTCATAGCAGCATCCAAATAGGGGAGAACCTCCAAAAGAAAGGTTGGGAGGGTCCTTTCAGGTGCCCCCTGTGTCAACAAGCTAAGGAAACCTCAGATCACCTTCTTCTTAATTGTAGCTATTCAAAGGAAGTTTGGAAGTTGGCAGTTGGGTTGCAAAAGTACCTACATCTCCCCCAAGATATTAAATCCCTTCTCCAAAGTTGGACAACCCTTTACCCTTTCCAATTGAAGAAGCAAAGCTATGCCTCGAGGATTTAGCGAGAAATCCCACGGTTTATCCTTTGGGGGATTTGGCTGGAAAGAAACAACAGAGTTTTCAGGGATAAGCAAAGGAGTGCCCCACTTGTGAGTGCAAAGATCAGAGCTCTCTTTGGCGAATGGGCTAGTACTCACCGAAATCCTCAATATAGTAGGGAGCTGGAAGAAAAAGAAGAGCTTTGGTTGGGATAATTCAAAATTCAATTGCAAACTGGAAACATAGTCAACACCATAATTCAAGAGAATTGGGAAATAAGGATAGGAAAGAACGAATTTGACAATTGGAAAAAGGAAAGGAAAGCCTACATCCTGTCCTTTTATGGAGCCTCAAAGGGAAATCCAGGCCAAGCAGGAGGAGGAGGAATAATTGTAAAACCAAATGCAGAAGTCATGGTGTGATATGCCAGTGGCTTAGGCATCGCCACCAACAACTATGCAGAAGCAATGGCATTGTGGCAAGGCTTGTGCCAAGCCAGAAGAAATGGAATCCAAAATCTGATTATCATAGGAGATTCCCGAATTTTAATTCGTGCCATATCATGCTCTACAAAAACTCAAAGTGCATAGCTCAATAATTTGTTGGCCAGAATACGCCTCCTCCTTAAAAGGCTTGACTCATATCAAGTGTTCCATGTTCTGCGGGAGTTGAATAAAGAAGAAGATAAGGAGGAAAATAGAGGTGCTCTGCTGGAAAAAGGACGCATGAGTGCAAACGTTCTAGCTATCCACGGTGGATCTACCTTGACCCGCCTCAACCCAAAAGAAAGCTCATGCAAGTTGCAAAGAAGGGGACAAGACCAAATCGACAGTACCAGGCATCAGCCAATGAAGGAGCACAGGATAGGACAAAGGGGGCAGAGGACGGACCAAAAAAGATTGGATCTCTTGCACAGAGGAGACAACAAGGTCATCTCCCCATACCTCTTGGGAAAGCAGAGATGGGAAAAATGATGAGTGCAGGGCGAGCAAGATTAAATTCGCTTGCACCCTCAGTCTGAGAGCAAACCCATACTTAGCCGTGAAGAGAGCCGACGGAGAGGATTCAGAGCACGTGAAACAGAGGAAGAGAGATGGCCGCGAGTTCCAGCCGAAATATCACCATTGAGAAGCGATTGAAACAACTAGATGAAATGTTGGAAAGATTGAAGAAGACACTCCAGTATCAACTCGATTTCCTGGAGAATTTAGACTCAGAGGCAGGCAGACGGCTGGAGAAATTGGAGCAGGATATCTCTACTGTAAAAATTGGATTCACAGAGGAACTTGGCAAGTTACACCAGGAGTTGAAGAGCCCAAAAGATGAATTTGAAGAAAGGATCAGCCAATTGGAAGGACAAATGTCTAATTTAAACATTGAATGGGGGAAAGATCCCAAAGAGTAGTCAGTCTCTTGGTCTGTAGCGATTTCTTCCCATTACAAGCATCTTGACATTTTGTATAGAAGTCAGGGCTTTAAAATAATTTTGCTCTCAAAAGATCTGAACCGCTTTCGGGGGTGTATGTTAAATCTGGCAGTTTTAGTAGTACATTTTATCTTATTGTAGGTAGCTACTCAGTGAAGCTTTGCCATTTTGTAACCGAACAGTGGCTAGTCCACATTTAATACAAATCCCGCTAAACGTTTCGGTCAAAAAAAAAAAACATACCTTTCAACACATAAACAACCTGGTGCATGAGATATCAGATATTTAGATGTTCCTTAACTTCAACATCAAGAAGAATACATTCCTCAAAAACTTTCCTCAGCCTTGCAGGACTAGACCGAGCAAAAGACGAGGCCTCGTGTGAGGATACCAGGAAAACCAACGGGAGTCTCATGAGACACCCTATACTTAACCCACGTGGGTCTACTCAAATAGGGTTTTCTGAAAACCCTTCTCCAGTATGCGGCTCTGAGCACTCCCTCCTTTGCAAAACTCTGCTACTTTTGTTTTGCTAAGCAATCACATCCTTGCTTGGTTAATAAATGATATGTTCTTGATATTTATTCATACCCTTTCAAGTAGCCTCTTTACTTGATCTTTGAGTCAATCTGTAAATTCTTTTTTTTAACAAATTTTCTCCTTTAATTAATTTTGGGGTCGACTTGTAACTTCTTGTCCTTAGATCTGGGGCTTCTTCACTTTCTTTTGTTGCTTCATCTTTAAGAGGGCATAACTGTTGGACACACCTACCACACTTAGAGGGGGGGTGAATGAGAGTGGGGCTCTTTTTCCCAAAACTTCCCTCTTGCACAAAAACTCATCAATTAGCATTCAACATTTATTCATTACCCATTGTTGTCATTTATAACTAGTTATATGTGAGCACATATCAGCAACATATATCAACAATATATCATCAACAATTCATCACCACAATGAACACAAAGAACACAAGATGTATGTACAATTTTCTTTTTATTACAGACTACAATCCTTGGGGTTTATCAGCAACAACTGAATAGAGTACAACTCTACAAGAGCACCAACTCTATATGCAAGAATCATATTGCATTCTCAGCACCAACTGAGATGAGGCAACAATCCTCAATAGATATCAATCTGTACCATGAACAAGAGCATCAACCATGCACCAACCTGTGCCAAACAACCTGTAATCAACCTGTACCATAAACAAGTGCATCCAACCATGTACCAAGTATATATCAATCATGTGTCAAATACTCATAAAAAATGACTTATCAATATGTACCAACATCATCAACTATACACCTCATGTACGTGCCAACTCATCAACTACTTGTCTCAACCATGACTAGTTTTGGATTAGTCAACAACCCTAACTTGAAATAATCATAACTTTGTACCTGTATTGAATAAATATATGAAACTGATACACAATGTTTTTCAGTGTTTTTTATGCAATTCCTCCAAGTGGCACTACTTGGAACCTCTCAAAAAAGGATTTATAGCAAAAATGGCATACATTGCTGAATTATGGCTTATTCTAGAGAGCGACCTTGTAGAGCGTGTCCTGCAAAAACTATTTGATGAATAGATATAAACCTATTACAAAGAATACTACAGACTTTAATATAACCAATACAATTGGTCTCACTGAATTTGGATCTGTTATGAAGAAGTTATGATGTTTTTACCCGAAACACCTGATTTTGACTAGTTTCAGGACTAGCCACAAACCCTATTTTTCCATGGAGTGTAACTCCCAAACTACAACGACCCAAAAGATGAATTGTTAACCACAGATACCTGGCTATGTTTTCTCACTTGCTTATCAATTTTAGGATCTGGATCATTATATAAAAAAAGTTATAGCAAAAATGGTGAGATGACCTGTAAATAACATACCTTAGAAAGCACCATCAAAAGAATTTATCCTTCCTTGCATTTCAGCGTTCTTTTCTTCACTTTCCTCAAAATTTCGGCTTAGATATCCTTGGTTACCTTAGTCACCTATAGATATTCAATATCCTCAAGTGTTCCACACCAAAAATGCTCAAGAAGCTCTCCATCAATACTCCAAAATATATTCCCACAAGAAGCTCTCCATTGATCCACACAAAGGATGATCTACAAGAGACCATTTCTATATTATTTATACTTTCATCCTTTAGGTCACTTAACCCATTTTTAGGTCACTTAACCCATTTCTAGGTCACTTAACCTATTTTCCTTATTTTAGGGTTAACCACTTTCCATAAAT
>ML779217.1:635161-645309 GCA_009831015.1 Picea engelmannii
GGATTGGTTTCCCAAGACATTCACAAGAAGGTTGGCAGCACTGTTAGAGGTCACCAACCTTCTTCAGATATGTAACTTTCTGATTCAGGCTTGCCTGAAAGCTGATTAATACAACATAACTGTTCTAGTTAAAAAAAAAAAAAATTGTTCAAATGTCCAAATTTCATGTAGCTTATTTTTTCCTTGATAATATATTATATGTGTAGTACCATATTTCATGTCTTTGGTTTTTGGATCTAGTTAGTATATTCTATGGAAAAGGGTAGGTGGATTCCATAATATTCTAGGTTTATGGAATCCACATACCCTTTTCCCTTCAATTGTAGCTATAATATATCTCTCTTTTAATTGATAAAGATATGGAATTTCTCTTGAAACTCAACCCTGATTGGTGAAATGATAGTAATTGATTGTCATTTTCTTCTCTCTTTTATTTTTAAGAACTAACAAAAAAACACCAACAAAGCTTGATTGAAGATTTGATACCACTTGTTACATCCCTAGTACCCAAAAGGGATCACACTTGCATAAATTGAAAATAATATAAAAGTGACAATAATGGTTGGGATACTTGCACACCTAATGGTTGGCTAGCACTTACTAATTCAATTAAATGAAGGAAGAAATCTCCATGAAGAAAATCTTGAAGTTGATTGTTATATTGATAAATGATAAGTTATGGTATATATAATATAGAGATGAAACTCATGTTTATAACAATAAGACACATAAACACTAACCCTAAACTTATGCTAGGTATATATGTCGTTATTATATAAAGAAAACATTTGTACACATATGACCTTATTATAAAGATGTTATCTATGTCATGATTAGGCACATAACAATCACTTTTAAATAACCACCTTCAACCATCTTAGCTTATGGTTAGCCACATTTAACTTTCTTATCTTATGACTAAGAACATTTAACAAATGAACTTATGATTATATACCATAGTCTTCCAATATATTAAATAAAGTATATTTGTTTCAACTTTCTCAATAAAATCCACATACCGTTTTCTTATATGTGATGTTGTTTCTCTCAATTTTGTATAATCACACGCAATTATAGACGTATTGATTAACTTTAGTTTTTAGTTGATGTAACTTGTTTATATAGTATTAATAAGGATCAGTATCTAAAATATAAAAAAATCATGATGAAATCTACGATACCATGATGAAATCTACTAGTCAGACAATGAAAAATGAGAACATGCCAAAGTGTCTTAGAGAATAAAACTCTCACCACTGTAAGTAGCATAAAATTGTGACCATTGTATGTAGATGAAAATCAACATGTCATAATTTAAACGAACCCAACCCAATTGTGGATGACAAGTGGTTGGTATTCTTTTTTTAGTGGTGAATTTCAAAGATTGACATTTTGTCTACAAAACAACTTAGAGGCTAGTGTATGGTGTTGAGTGATTCAAGTTTGAGAATTTTTGACCACTTTTGTTAAATGGTGCATAATTATTTTCCATGGTTATTCAATACACACTACTCTATAGTACAAATTGAAGCATATATAGCTTAATAGTTAATCGATAATAAAAAAAAGCATGTCAAAATGTCTTAGAAGAAATAATTGTGAGGATTGTAGGTCACTGTAAATAAACATATCATAATCAAAAGGAGTAGCTAAAATAGGAAAATTTGACAACTTACTATTTGGTATGGTGTAGGTAAGACAATTACTTGTCAGGACAAGGATTTGTCACTATGAACGAAAATGGAAGGGAGTTTGCTTAGTTAAGAACGACATTAGAGGCAAGGGGTGATGGAAAATGTTATTGACCTTGTTACGATTGCAGAGGCTTGCAAAAAAGAATACTTGTAATAACAACAGCTCAAAGAAATTGTAGGGAGAAGGGGCACATCGAAGGTGGTTATGAATATTGTCCCTTGGTAAGAGGATTCAATATTTAATGTATTCTCTGTAATAATCAATATGTCATTAATTTTAGTAATATTTCTTATAAGGATTTTTATATTTTCTATACACACTAACTTTTTGGCATTGCTTTTAAATATATAGATGATGCCCCCAAAATGTCAACCTCCAGAGATTTATTTGCCAAGTACTAGCAGAAATACTCCTTTATAGGGTGATGAACTTTGAGATCAGAATATTGAAGTTGTTGATCAAGTTATTAATGATGATAAGTATGGAGATAACGTTAGTGATTCAAATCAGGAAGATGAGATCATACATAGATTGATCCAAGACACATTTTCTCCAATGGATGAGAACAACCAAGATGACAGTCATGATGTTGATCCTCTACTCGAGAAGTCATGTCAACCTCTTTATGAAGGCTCAACAAAAAATCTTTTATTTGTTATATTGTTGTTGGTGAACCTGAAGGTTTTGAATGGTTTATCAAACACATGCCTCACACATATACTAAGGTATTTAATTTGTTAATTATTTATGCTTGCATATTCACAAATACTTAAAAGGTTCATTTTTTCCCTAGATTGCTATTGTATATTGTTTACATTGACTTATTGTTTAGAATTTTGTAGATTGTTAGGTGAAGTTCTATTACCGATGTCAAATATTTTTCCATGCACATATTGAGAAATATATGTGATTATGAAAGAAATTGGAATGGACTATCAAGCTATTGATGCATGTCCTAATGATCATATCATATATTATGGACAAAATGCATTAGAAAATGAATGCCCACAATTTCAAATAAGTAGATATCGAACCGATAAAGCACCAAAGAAGGTTCCTCAGAAAGTTCTTCGTTATATTCCAATAATTCCACATTTCCAACAGTTGTTCAAGTGCCAAAGTATAGCACAGCTTATGGATTTCCATGCAAATAACAGAAGTCGAGATGATGTTCTTCAAATGCCTGCAGATGATTCTGCATTGAACTACATTGAATAAAATTGGCCAATTTTTAAAGACGAACCTCATAATGTTAGACTTTCGTTGGCAGTTGATGGTGTCAATCCATTTGGAGAGCTTCGTTCTATGTACTCAGTGTGGCCTGTTTTTTTTATAAACAATAACCTTCCTCCTTGGATGTCGATCAAGAGATATCAAACAATGTTGGCAATGATTGTTCTAGGTATTTAATTATCTTTTATTTTCTTTAAAGTAGGACAAAATATTTCATTTCTTTGTTTCGTGCATGGTAATTATTTCTTTTATATATAATGGCATCCAGATAAGTATAACTAATCATGCAGTTTGTTGAACCAATTAGGTAGGTCCCTAGTTAAATATATGAATGTATATATTGAGCCTCTTATCGATGGGTTGTTGAAGTTATGGGTTGGCGTCACTATGTATGACATCTCTAGACCAATAGGGCAAAAACGATTTCAATTCCATGGAATACTATCATGGGCAATTCATGATGCTCTTGGGTTAACACAATTTTGTGGTATATTGTTACTTTATTTTGTGATTTAATATTATATATATTTATTGACAAAATCATGCGTTATTTTAAATTGTAACTCTAATTTGATGCCACATTAATTCACATATATTGTAGGTCTTCAAACAAAGGGTAAATTTGCATGCCCAGTTTGTGGTCCAAGGATAAAATATTGTCATTCAAGGATCTTAGGAAAGGAAGTGTTTGATGAGTATAAGCACTTTCTGCCTAAGAACCATAGCTATTGAACTACAGACAACGAAAATTTCAATGGTAAAGACGAAAATAAAAAAAAACCACGAAGAATGACACCTCGCCTATGGAGGTTGGAATATATTAGAAATCGTCAAGGTACGTAAATTATTTTTCTATGACAAACTATATAAATCTTTGGTTAATTTCATTAGTATTAACTTCATTTTGTCCCATTAATTAGTGTTAATTTCAATTTGTTGATGTTTCATGAATGTCATTAAGGCACAAATGGGCTTCCACAAGGAATGAAAAGTTACCCGATGCAATTCAGTAGATTTCCATACTACGAGCACCTACAAATAGTTCATTTGTTTGATACAATGCATATCGAGAAGAACATAACATAATTGTTATGGACAATATTAAATGGAAGGACCGACAAAGAGAGAATTGGAAAGATTTGTTGTGACATCCAGGAAGCTAATCACGCATTGAAAAGTGTTATTATTAATTCTAATGGCAATGGTTGTGAACAAAATACTAGTCTTCCTTGGTTATTGAAAGAGAAACAAAGCAATATTGTAAAAGAGATCATTTGGAAAATTAGGTTTTCAACAGGGTTTCCGTCGAACATACAAAATATATTAACGAAAAAAGGTGATTTTTTGTGGGGTTAAAACACATGACTGACATACATTCATTAAGGTAATTAGTAGGTTATAATATATTTCCTTATTGGTATGCATTTTTTGGAAACAAATAATATTTTTTTTTTTTTTGTTACAGTATGTTCTACCTTTGTCTCTCCTAGACAACTTTGACAACAACATAAAACAAATTATTTATGTACTTGGCAAATACATGAGGCAAGTATTGTTTTATAAGGAAAATGTACTTCTTATGTGATTTGTAGCAGAACTTATTGACATATTATCTTTTATCTGCAAATTTATGTATGCCTTGATATTATTTTATTGCATCGACATTTGTAGGTGCCTATCATCAAAAGAAATCCATAAATAAGATATAAGGTATTGGAAGAGAGAAATTCCTCGACTAATGTGTCAAATGAAATAGTCTCTACCTCCAACATTTTTCAATGCACAAGAACACTACCTCATACACCAAGTTGAGGAGATTGAATTATGTGGACCAATACGCACAAGGTCGATGTGGATGGTAGAGAGGTAGTTGAAGTCAGTGAAGGATTTTGATAGACAAAGAGCACGTTCAGAGGGTTCTATGGTTGAGGGATATATGGTATATCAATGCATGGTGTATATTAGTCAATATCTACCTAAATTAGCAGAAAATATGAATGTGCCTCGCATTTGGCATCTTGACTCCATCAACAAATTTGAAGGGGAGGTCTTATTGGGGAAAGGTAAAATGAGGACCGTGAAAGGTAATTATTAGATGTTGACGTATATTTAATATATTACATATTTTTAAAATTTTTCCTTTATTAACAATAGATAATTAATGATATTAAATTGTTATGCTATCATATAGTTTCTTGATAGTGGGATGATTTACATTTATACCTTGCAAACAACCTTGATTGGATAGAGCATTGGATAGAATATACTGAATAATACTTCAGCAGGTTATCATGGGAAGGGGTGAGTAAGATGATTAAAAAACCACATCGTCATCGAGATCAATTTCCTGATCTTACATAAAGGGACGTTGATTTAGCCTTTGGTTTAAAAGATAAATAGGCAAGTTAAATTTTTTACCCACATTTTCCTAGTTTTTTCCCAATTTTTCAATGTATTTGATTTGTTTAAATTTTGAAATATATATTTAGTAAGTCCTATATGAGGATTATTAATTGGCAATGCATTTTTTACTTGTTGGCCATGTTGCAGTTGAAACATCACAAGGTTATGTGGTGTAATGGTTGTAAATTTTGTATCAAAATGTTGAATGATAAGATGAAAACCTAGGATTGTGGGATAACTGCATTGTTTAAGGTCACCAACATTTCCTCTAGAAGTGATAGAAATTCGGAAGAAACTGAGAATAGGTACTATGGCCATTTGGAATAGTTTTATTTGAGGTTAAATGGTACAAGCTACAGATGCATGAACGTGATCTTGAAAGAACTGTTATTGAGCATGATAATGGATTTACCATGGTTAATACAAGGGAATTTGAACTGGGTACAAAGCCTTATGTTCTTCCAAGTCAATGTGAGAAAGTATTTTATTCAGAGGTACCTGGTAAAGCAGTTTGGTCATACGTTGTTAGATATTATCCAAGAGGAAGACCAGTAAAGTATAATCATGTAGCCGAGGATGAAGATAATAACGAGGAACAAGATCATGATTATGTAGATCAGGAGCAAGGGGCTCATGTAGTTGATGTGTCAGATGAAGAAGTTGAAGAAGTTGATCATCCAAATGTAGGATATGATGATCTCATTGATGATATCGATAACTATAGTAGCTAAAATGACATTGATGATGATGTTGATAGGAATGATCCTTTCACCAATATCGATTATGAACCAGATCCTGATACAGATGTTGAGATGGATGAAGAAGAATATGACTGATATTTAATTGTTGAAAAGAAGAGGTATGTGTTTATATCTTCTATATGATCCTTATATGTTTTTATTTTGTATAATATATTATATGATACATGTTCTTTAGAATTTCAAATTAGGTAATATGGGGAAATTGAGAGTGATGTGAGGGGGGGGGCATAATTAGAGCTTCCACCTTCATGTGGTTTCCCATGTTTAGTAGAGAATGAACTATTCTTGAAACCAAGATAAGATCTATGATACTGCCCCTAATCATACCAATGATGTAGGTATGTCCATCATCAATTCATCATGTAAACCATAAACCCTAATACTAACAACGAAAAACTAAAAGGGATCAATACAATGACTGCCAATGAGAGGTGATCTCGCTGTGGTGTGTAGGAATAGGCCTAACACCTTATAAAATATCATTCTCAAAATATCTTATACAATTTTTACAAGGAAATTGTACCAGGACTAGACACGGGCAACAATGACCTGTGAATGGGGGCAACATTGAAATTTTTTGAAACTGTTTATGAATGCATTGAAATTTGACATGGATAGACTATTCTCATGCATTAACAATATGGGAGGGTTTCTAGACTCAAATTTGACTCACATGCCCACTTTCTTCCATCATCAATTCATCATGTAAACCATAAACCCTAATTTAGTGGAGTCATCGATTTGTCGGGTTTTAGTGTTCGCGGTGAATGGATGTGTTGTTGTTGACATGGAATGGGACAAGACATGTACCTTCTTAATTTTCATCCTTCACTTGATGTGGGCCTGGTCATTCCTAGCCTTGAATTGAAAGTTTCCCCTAGTCTTAGTTGTCACCCTTCATGGAAATTGTCACCCAATGATCATTAGATCACAAGGTTGGAGGAATATGGGCATTGGGATCATGAGGCTTTATAAACCTACAGTAACAGGAGACATTAATTGAACTTTGACTAGATTGAAAGGTGTGTGCAATTGAAAATACTAACAAACCAAAACTAAAACGGGACAATACACTGACTGTCAATGAGAGGTGATCTCTCTGTGGTGTGTAGGAATAGGCCTAACACCTTCAAAATTATCATTCTCAAAATATCTTATACAAATTTTACAAGGAAATTGTACTAGGACTAGACACGGGCAACAATGACCTATGAATGGGGCCAATGTTGAAATTTTTTAAAACTGTTTCTGAATGCATTGAAATTTGACATGGATAGACTATTTTCATGCATTAAAGATATGGGAGGGTTTCTAGACTCAAATTTGACTCACACACCCACTTTATTCCATCATCAATTCATCATCTAAACCATAAACTCTAATTTAGTGGAGTCATCGATTTGTCAGGTTTTAGTGTTCCTAGTGAATGGATGAGTTGTTGTTGACATGGAATGGGACAACAAATGTACCTTCTTAATTTTCTTCCTTCACTTGATGTGGGCCTGGTCATTCCTAGCCTTGAATTGAAAGTTTCCCCTAGTCTTAGTCATCACCCTTCATGACAGTTGTCACCCAACGATCATTAGATCACAAGGTTGAAGACATATGGGCATTGGGATCATGAGCCTTTATAACCGTATAGTAACAGGAGACATTAATTGAACTTTGACTAGATTTAAAGGTGTGTGCAATTGAAAATACTAACAACCCAAAACTAAAAGGGATCAATACACTGATTGTCAATGAGAGGTGATCTCGTCGGGGTGTGTAGGAATAGGCATAACACCTTCAAAATTATCATTCTCAAAATATCTTATACAAATTTTACAAGGTTGGAGGCATATGGGCATTAGGATCATGAGGATTTATTGGTTTTCTATGGCATGCATTAGGATCAGGTTATCTCTTTTAGTTACAAATATCATTGAAAAGGTTGTCCAACATGCAACTACAGAGCCTAATAGAGAACCATATCCATCATAAAAAGAGGATAAACATAAGGGTTTTCAGACTCAACCACGAGTCAAGCAAACAATTTGATAATCAAATTTTCTTTGGTTATTATATAAAAAGCCAACAATAAGGTTTGTCTACTCATGTACTTGATCCCGCTTATAACTAACATGTGGATGGGGCCAACGTTGAAAGTTTTTCAATTTGTGCTTGTATGGATTGAAATTTAACATGGTTAGATTAGATACATAGAATGACAGTATGGGAGGATTTCCAAACTCAAACATTACTCACACAATCAATTCCACAATCAAACAACAATCTTGTCCCAAACAACTAAGTATGCAAATGAGTTGGTGAGGTGAGGAGCCCAAAACATTAATTTCAAATAAAGCACATGCATTATAGAACATGCACACACTTTATAAACATGTACATACTAATAGAGGTTAGGAATTAAATTTGTTAGTGGTGATAGTGATTATGATAAATGTTCATTATAGGGGTTAAGAGCTATAGGTTTTAATGGTTATAGTGGGTATACGAGTACAACCTGAGTGGGCTAATAGTAGTTAAATCCATTATGTGTTATAATGATTACATGCAATAAGGATTATAAGAGTTAAGGGATAATCATGATAGGGGTTAAATCTTATAAGTTCATAGGTTATAGGTTAAGGGTTATATGGGTTAATAGTCACCAGGGTTAAGGTTTCCTACTATTACATGGGTTGGGCGTGATATGTGTTGGGAATCAGGTGGGGTCGATGTTATAATGGTTAAGTAATATAAGGTTATGGAAGTTAGAATATTATAAGTTATAAGAGTTAGTGGTTTAAGTTTATAGGGTTTAATCATTTTAAGGATTAAAGGTGACATTCATTAATATTGTTAGAAATTAGGGATCAGTTGTTAAGTTTTATTAATTATAAGTTTTAAAGTGTATATTATTAATTATAAATCCAATTTTAATGAAATGGTATTTATTCATTGAAATTACATGTATTATACTTTGCAACATGATGAAATTTTTGGAAACAAGCATCCCTCAACAATGCAACCTCTTATTAGGTGTCTTAGTGCTCTTAAGATATATATACACAATAGAGAGGGGAACACATATTTTAAAAATTAACATGGTGTGTCATACAATAATATGCACACCATATGAATATACATTGATGCACATCTAATATTAAATGCAAATAGTGGACAACAAAATTTTGTTTTTTGATATATTTGGAGCACCATTTATGATGTCTGAATAATTCTATGAACTGTGTGATGTTTTTTGAAAAAAAATATACCTTGGTAGTGTTTTGTGGGCTATTTATCACATCGTTGTTGAAAAGGTTCCTTTTTGTTTTTCTATCTATCTAGCACACTAGGTCATTGAACATTGGTGCATTATTGTGTTAAGAGTGTTAGTGTGTGTATATTAAATCGGTGCACCAAGAGACATTTTGTACAAATACTTTTTCTTTATACATCCACAAAACCTTTTCAATAAAACTCTTCACATGAGAAACTTTGAAAATCACCTCTAAAAAAAATCTACTAAAATTGTGTTTCCTAGTAGTGACCACTACAATATTAATTTAAATTTTACAAATAAATTGAGAGATGTAAAATTAAGCAAATCCTTCTTAAAATTTGATAGCATGAAAGATGACTAACCAATAGGGAACCATAGTAAGATGAGTTTCATTTGTAATTAATTGAGTAAAAATGAGGTAGCTCAAATAGGTGCGAGTAAGGATTAAGATGTCTTGCATTAATGTGATTATTTTTTTTTTTGACAACCTTTGTATACATGGGGGAGATGAGTAATTCACTCTTAATTGGAGTAAAATATTTGATTAGCAATTACTTCATATGGTGTCCTTTCCCAAACAAGGATAAGAAAAACATAACCTCAACTATAGGAGCGAAGTTAAATTCCTTATGAATAAATGAACAAGGTATAATATGAGTGATGAAAACTTTAATGTATATTAATTATGAATATATATTATAATTTATAAATTATAAATTATATATACATACATACATACATACATACATACATACATACATACATACATACATACATACATACATACA
>ML779217.1:645359-673978 GCA_009831015.1 Picea engelmannii
CAAATCAAAATTAAACTTAAAAAACTACACTCTCGCTCTCATAGCTGCATGCACAGAGTGGAGAGGAGCTCATAGTTGCATGCACATAGAGTGGATAGGAGTACGAGAGAAGGATGGAGAGGTGCACAGACAAGGAGGGCACACAGGAGGAGGGCGCAACAGAGGGGGGCACATAGTTTTGAGGGCACACCAGAGGAGGGCACACGGCTGGAGGAGGGCACATGGTTTTGAGGGCACACGCAGAGGAGGGCGCGCAGGAAGAGGGCACACACATAGTATAAATGTAGTTTGAATTATTTCTCCTATCACTTGAGTGTGCATGCTAATTGTTTGATTAAATTCTTGATAGAAATATGGTTTGATGGAATGTAATGGTTGTAGGGATCTTTTGGTAATTTTTTGCCATTATTGCAAGTTGTCTAGTAGTTTTTGAAATGTAAATAAAGTTGATAAAAAAAATTTATGGAAACAAAACAACTATGCTAGGTTATATTAGTTAGGTTTCCTCACAAAACCCATGTGCCCTAATTTTAGTTCTCTACTCCAAATTCCCTTTCCATAAATTAAAATTCTTCAAATTTGTTCATTTTCAAGAATTTCAAGATGGGATAATTGAGTATTGGAAGTAGGGGTTTTCAAACTAGGATAACAAATAATCTAGAGGAGATAATCATCATTGTGCACCTCATCATTGACTACTTGTATCATCTATTAAGACTTTGGGGGTGGATCTTTGAATGAAGGACAATATTGTATATTGAGCCCACATAAGTAACAACATACCTGACCTGAAACACTAAAGATACAATTGTTGGGAATGTTTCCCCACACCCCACCATAGAAGAGCTACCTCATTTATCTTGGGCTTGATACACATTTTATTCTTTTCATGACTCCTTGTATTAGTGTCTTGTCTTAATGTTGTCCTAATCATCCTAGTCTCCTTTGCAATCCAAAAAATAGCCTTGGTTTTTCAAGTTGAACTCGAAGTTGTTTTAATAGTTCTTAGTAGTATTGGATGTGCAAAAAAAGTAGAATATGTTCAACTTCTGTAGGTTCTTGTCTCTTTTACTAGGTTTCCCATTATCACTAGAATTTTTTCCCTCCTATGTTAAATGTTCAATTAGGGTCACTTGGATTCGATAAAAAAATTCTAGACCCAATCATCTTTTTGTGGTTCTTTATAATGTGCATTGGGTTCCATGTCATATTCCATTTATATGGTCATGTTTATGGTTTCTTGATATGATGTCGACTTGTTTTCTTAAACATGATTAGTTATTAGTTTATAGTTTGGAGTTCAAAGCCAATCCATGCATACAAGTTCCTAGATATTATATTTCAACTTACCAAAAAGATCCTTCAATACAAAACTGTATCATTGTACCATTTCTCCCTTCAAGCATCTAATACTTCTCAACTTTGTAAATGCCAAATTCTGAGTATATAGATATCCATCTAGTACTTCCTTGAACTAATTGACTACATCATCCCAACATCACAAATCTAGTTTCTTGTTATCTCTCTAATACCATTTGAGTATGGTGCCTCATAATGTACCTTTGAATGTGATCCACTAGGTGGATAGGTTAATTCTTTTCTCAACTTCCCAATGGGTATTAAAAGAAAATATATGATCATTCAAATCCCCAGTGCCATCAAAAAGTTGACAACTTTGATATTCTTGTTCAAAGTCTAACACATGTTTGAAATTGGTCTCTATGATTTGAAACTCTTTAGACATTCCCTCCCCATTTGTTAATGATGCCTTAAAAGTTGTCTCACCATGATGGTGTCATCCTGTTAATCCTTGAGGTATTGGGCCATTGCATTGTTATTGTTTTAATAAGTGATAGGCTCATTTTTTATAATTGTACCCATGGATTTTCAAGAGTTATTTGTAAACATAATGTGTAAAGGAGGCCACTTCCATGAAATGGAATCAATATCCATTCACTTTCTACCATTCTCAAGGTGTGGAAATACTTATTATTTCTATTCTTATGCATAGGTTCTACCAAAAATCTCATATTCTTAAAATCTCATAATCTCAAAATCTCATAGGTTCTATTCTTTCTATTCTTTGAAGTTACTGTTTTTTCTTAGTCCCAAACCTTGCTTAAAGAATAGGTTCTACCAAAAATCTCATATCTAATATTGAGTTGTTCAATTTAAGTAAATTAGTGCCATTGGAAAGAGGATAGAGTAGGGTATTATAGGTCCAAATCTTGAAGTGCTATAGGTGTAATGCGATAGGGCATACAAGTTCACTCCCCTAAAACAAATAAGAAATAAAATCTTTTGGCAATTCCACTATAACGTTCCCTTGGAAGATCCAAATTGGATGGGATCAATGGAATCCTATAAAGGATATATCATATTACATCCTATACAAGTATAATCAATAGAATATTAGAATTGATAAGGCTATAACAAGTGCAAGGTCGAACAATAAAGAAAACCCCAAATTATGGATTTACAAAGTCTATCAACCTGGAATTACTATAAATTTTGATTGGAAGCTCATTTAATGGTGATTCAAAAGGGGTTAGAAAGATGAATCATATAAAAATATATGGGCATCAATTTTGGTACATTTGAGGATATTTTCTTGAAAATGGACCATTACCATGGGAAGAAACAAGACTATCTTTGTAGAAGAAGCAAGAGACTATGTAAGAATTTTTCAAGTTGAATAATGTACCAAGACACTATGATTGTGACATTTCTCCACTTGATTGTTCTAATTTGATACTAGGTCTCCCATGCCAACAACAATGTAGGGATCTCTATGATGATAAAATTAATACATATACTCTCTTCAAATATGGAAAAGAATATAAATTAACCATTTATACTATTTGTCTTTCTCACCATAGCACATTTCAACAACTTAAAACATGCATAAATGTATATCTTTACATGTTCTTCCTCCAATGGCTAAAACCACACCACTTATCTCACAATCCCTTCTCCCACTCGGCCTCAAAACTGTAAATTCACTAGTTGTTCATCCTACAAACCAAACCAAGGATGCAACTTCTAATAAAGTCACACATTATGTGACATATTGTCATATATTAAAAAATCATGTTGGATCCTGACATCCTTTTCACAAATACACTATTTGTTCATCCTCCAAACCAATCAAAGACGTCACTTCCAATAAAGTCACACATTCTATGACAGATTTTCACATCTTAAAACATCATGTTGGATAAATTTATATGCAACTATGCAACTATATGAAACTATATGCAACTTATGCAACTATGCAACTATATGCAACTTATGCAACTATATGTGACTATATGACAATTTCATATGAAACTATATGAAAATATGGAACTATATGCAAGTATGCAACTATATGGAATTATAAGAAACTTTATGAAAAAATGCAACTTATGCAACTATATGCAACTTTATGCAACTATATTGCAACTTTATGCAACTATATTCAACTTATGCAACTTTATGCAAATTATATGTAACTATATGAATCTTTATGCAACTTATGCAACTATATTGCAACTATATGCAACTATATTGCAACATTTTCGTATGCAAGTATATGCAAATATGCAACCATATGCAACTATGCAACTATATGCAACTATGCAACATGCAACTTATGCAACTTAAGCAACTTTATGGAACTTATGCAACTTTACACAACTTTATGCAACACACAACTTTATGAAATAATGCAACTTATGCAACTATGCAACTATATGCAACTTATGCAACTATATTCAACTTATGCAACTATGCAACTATATGCGACTTATGCAACTATATGCAAATATGGAACTATATGCAACTATGCAACTATATGGAACTATAAGCAAATTTATGAAAAAATGCAACTTATGCAACTATATGAAACTATATGCAACTTTATGAAACTACATTGCAACTATATGCAACTATACAACTATATACAACTTATGAAACTATGTGCAACAATGCAACTATATGCAACTATATGCAAATATGAAACTTATCCAACTATATGCAACTTTATGCAACTTTATGCAACTATATGAAAATATGCAACTTATCCAACTATATGCAACTTTATGTAACAATGCAACTTATGCAACTAGAGCCACAACCAACCCCAACATTATTTCCAAATCGAACCTTTCCTCCATTCCCCACTAGCCACTAAAGGCACTTTTCAAATATGTGAAATTTCAAGATCATGGATTTCCAAAATATCGATCCCCACTCGAACTCTTTGATGGGTCTCAAATCCAGTTCTCCACTGAGCATCGGGGGATATGCAAATATATGCAACTTTATGCAACTTATATGAAACTATATGCAACTTTATGCAACTTATATGCAACTATATGCAACTTTATGCAACAATGCAACTTATAATTACGATGGATAAGTGTGGCAATTTCAACTTTATGCAACTAAATGAAACTATATGCAACTGTGTTGGTACCAAAAACGTATATTGGCACGATAAATTTTCTTCTTGTTTTAATGAGTGTAGGTACCACCAAATAGGTATCTTTCATATCTATCTTCCTCCAATGATGATCAAGATATACTAAGAGAGGTTGAAAGTGAGACGTGTTGTACTAGATCTACCAGTTCTAGATCAACTAGGTTGGGAAAGGTAAGGAAAAGATTTCGTATATGCATGAATTTTTTTATTGTCAATGGAGGGTCATGTAATTATGATGCTGAGAGCATAGGTGACATTGATTTTTCCTTGAGGTATAAACATCTAGTGCAACGATGGGCACCTAAGGAGATACCTGAAGTCGACACCGATTTCTTCATCGGTGGGAGGATGTATCGGATTGCTCCTTCGTCCTTACATGGATTGGGGTTATTTTCCATGGATGGAAAAGAAGATGAATATGGCATTGTAATTGAATTGATGGAGTATGTCAGACCATTATACAAATACAATCACTGGTTGATGTTGGTCCAATATACACAAAGTATGCAGAGATACGGAGTTGTCGCAAATTATATACAACTACTAGATAAAATAAAGGGGCAACTATGTATATTGATGGAAGGCCAAAAGCTATTGGAAACATTGCAGGATTTATAAATAGTACATGACCAGTGGCAACAACTAACAAATCGAATTGCATATTTGAGGGACACGAAGGAAATCGTATATTTGTATGTGCAATAAAAACAATAGTTCTAGGTGAAGAGTTGTTGATCGATTACAACTTAAATCGAATAGATGGAGGGGGTGTGACTATGGGGGTAACTATATTACATACCATTCAACTCAATCATTGCTACAATTTATCACTGCAATATTTCAAATTTTTACTGCATAAAGTTTTTACAATTACTTTCATAACTCTTGTTGATTAATTTATTGTGTCAACATCTATCGAGGGTGACTGTGGAAAGGCACCCACTTTGCCTCAACAGGAAAATGTTAAATACAATAAAAACTTATGACTACAACAACTAAATTTCAGAAATTTCATTATTTTTTCTCTGATATTACTGCAATATTGATTTTCTTAATGTTACAGGTGAATTTCATAACTTTTATTGATTGATTTATTGTGTCAACATCTATCCAGGGTGAATGTGGCAGAAAATCACCCGCTACATCTGTCCAGGGTGACCGTGGAAAGGCACCCACTGTGCCTCAATAGGTAAATGTTAAATACAGTAACAACTTATGACTACAACAACTAAATTTCTGAAATTTCATTATTTTTTTTTCTGATATTACTCCAATATTTCATTTTTTAAATGTTACAGGTGAATTTCATAACTTTTGTTGGTTGATTTATTATGTCAACTTCTATCCAGGGTGGCCGTGTCTGAAAATCACATGCTACATCTGTTCAGGTTGACCGTGGAAAGGCACCTATAGTGCCTCACCAGGTAAGTGTTAAATAGAGTAACAACTTATGACTACAACAACTAAATTTCTGAAATTTTGTTATTGTTTTTTTGATATTACTACAATATTTCAATTTTTTAATGTTAAAGGTGATTTTCATAACTTTTGTTGATCGATTTATTGTCTCAACATCTATCCAGGGTGACCGTGTTGACATAGAAAAGTGAAAGTGAGGCTTTTTTAGCCTCTTGAGGTTCCCCTCGAATCCATTGATGACCAAAATTGTTTTGACCTACATGACACGCCAAAGCATGATGAGTCGAAGCTTGGGACTCCACATGACTCTAGAGAGGAACATACTATAGATGGACAATATACTATTTTGCATGGAGAAGAACAAATTAAAAGCACTAGATCACTAGATGTCACCTTTCTGGTGGATGACGCATGTGTTCCGATCAAGATTCAAAAGATTGCAGGTAATTGTTAATTAATTGATTCATTTTTTTCATGAAATTGAAATGGACATTTGTTGGCATTATTATAAATTAATGGATAACACATTTATGTAGGAAACAATGTTTTCTATAGGAACTTAAATGACAAAGCATTAGAGTTGTTTGGCCCCACCATTCACACACAGTGGAATGACCAAGATAGAAAAAAGAAAGATGATTTAATAGATCACATGGTAAACTTGTTCGACAACACTTTCAACAAGAAAGTGGTTACAAAGTTAGCTGATGATAATTTAAAATATACCAAGGCCCAGTATAGGGAGAAATTGCAAATAGACCTCAATCACGAGTGCCCTCTCATGGTTCCCGAGAAATATTTGAAGGTGCTAATAGAGGATGCAAAGAAGAACTTGTTTAAAAAACAAGGACGACAACCATGAGTCGGTCAAGAAAGGTACAACACATGCCATATTATCAATGAAATATGATCATTTATGTTTTTCTTTCCTATTTTAAGTAATAATTCCAATATCTTTTTTTTTCAAAAATTCCATATGTAGGCTACCAGACACCTCCAAAGCAACCAAGTCCAGAGTGGAAAAACATGGCCAACATAAACTAGGGCAAGGTGGCTATGGAAAACTAAAATCCTAAATAGTAAGATTTAAATGATTAACTGTGGTTAATATTTATTTAACAGTAGTGAACAAATATGTGCTTTTGTTATTGGTAATTTTAATGGTGTTATGCATTGCAGTTAAATATGTTTGATACTACTGCCACCGAGGAGGACATAAAGCTTGGTTACAAGCATCGTTTTAAAAGTTTGATTGAATATAGAAAAATCTTGGGCCAGACTCCTATCTCCCCATCCACACAGGTAAATCAAATGAATAAGGAAACTGCAGTAGCATGCTTGTAAAGTCTATTCATATCTTATTTTATCACCCTTAACTAAGTATTTATGTTTGTTTTCAAGCAACATTGCTACCACCGTAGTGAATCTAGCAGTATTCAACAAACACCACGTCATACAAGGGTGCACATGTTCAATGATAGTGTAGAGCAAAGTACCCATTCCGGTATGTATGCTTCAAAATTAGAAATATTTACTGTGATTGTAGATATTTATTTCCTGACTTATACTTATATATTATCTTCTCAAAATTGAAGAGCATGTAGCTCAGGGGGGTGAAATTCGAGAGCAACCAACTGGACAAGAAATTAACACACCAACTGTCGCAGCTACAGAGACAGGTAAAGAGAAATAGTGTAATGTTAATCAAAATAATGAATTAGTTATTTCAATCATATTTCAACATATCGATATGATTATTTACGTTGTTTTAGTTCACGACCCTGAACAGATGCCAGCTAACCCTTCTCAGTGATGTACCATAAGTATGGTACATGAGCACACACAAACAATAGAAGGACAGGGCACACAAAATACAATGTCCTTGGATGATTATGATACCCCAATTGTCAATTTTGTAAATGTAAAAAAATATAAATCAAAGAAAAATTAGATGTATAAATTCATGGCTTGTATTTGCATATTTATCGATGTTTATATGTTCATATGTTTTGATGACTATCCTAGTTATGCATGAATGTCTATATGTTTTCTATATAAAGAAAATCATTTGTTGGGTATGGGGAATTGAGAGAGATGTGAGGGGGGGAGGGGCAATATGAGCTTCCACCTTCACGTGGTTGGCCCTATTCAGTAGAGAATAACCTATTCTTGAAACAAAGAGAAGTTCATTAAGGTATGCGACAACTTAATTTTTTTCTAGAGTATTTTACATAACGAAATGCATTCTTATTTGCTTATTAATTATTTACTCATATATAAAATTTGTCTTTTATGATTCATGCAAGTCTTGGTGATGGAAATTCATCTCGTGGACAACTCTTATCAAGTTGTATGGGCTAATGGATTTGGAGAAAGGACAATGAAAAGGTAAGGGTTTTAATGGGTTTCTTATGAGGTAGATAGTCTTTCTGTTAAATAGTTCATATTCAACGGTGCTTGTGATGTGGTTTATTTTGATGGTTTATATTCAACTGTTCTTGTGGTAGTTTATCTTCAATTGTATGTTTTCTAGTGAGAATTTAAAGTAGTTTAAATTTTCTCTATCCTCTACAATAATGGACTTTGCCTTGCTAGATTGTGAGAATAGTTTTATCACTTGAGAGCCTTAGGGAGATCAGTGGTGCCCTATTTTGGGTCAAGGTGTCCTATGTACAATAATTTTATCATCCTGTGTCCCAGTCATCTGACATAGTACACAAATATTCAACTCAAAACATAGGACTCATGTTCTTGCTTTTGAGCATGCATCTTGTTATTTCTACTATTTTTACATTTTTCCTCTTAGTTGCACTATTCAGTTGAGGTGCATAGGAAATAGTAATAAATTATATTACAATTCCATGAGACTTGCAATAACAAGTATATTCCTTAGAGGTACACTCACTCTCTAGAAGATTTCTCACCACCATTTTTTTCTCGAAAAATTTGGTCTGAAAACCATTATGTTTCTCAACCAAAACTTTAAAGATTGTGAACACTTGGAATTGTATATATTTCTTCCTCAATAAATATATCCAAATATTCCTTGAAGAATGACATAATTTATTTCTCTAGAAAATGATAGAAAAATGATCAATCCACATATCACAATGTACCAATTCATGTTGGCAATCAACTCTGCATGCATCTTCCCAAATTGTGCATCACTTTGACTCAGTATGTACCAACTCAAGTTGGAAATCTTCTCTCCATGCATCTTCCAAAATTGTGTATCACTTTCAAAGCATGTGTATCACTTTCCAAACTTACATATTCCCACAAATCTTTCCTATTGTGATATTTAAAGCAATCCATAAACCATCTTATGCTTTCACAACAATAAAAAGTTATGAAAGTTGAGATGACCATATCTTTGCTGCCATAACTAACTTGCACAAGTAGTGATTGTCAACAATGCTTGTCACTACAGAGAAACAACCATAAGTTCAAATCTATATAAACCATATTCAACACCTATTGAAACAACCTCATCAATGTTGTCTCATCTTTAATTGAATTGATTTCACAAGAAACACATAATTCACATAATTGATTTCTCCATTTTTCACTTTTATAGGGATGATACCTTCCACGTACCCAACATTCAATTCACATAATTGATTTCATCATTTTTCATTTTTATAGGGATGATACCTTCTTCCTTATTTTTCTCTTTTATAGGGATGCATACTTAGTCCTTACTATAAGTTCCATGACTATGACATGGATAGACTTCTCCACCCTTATTAAAGGACATGAAAAGATATTTGTAGCTTTTAAATCAATACACCAAGCATCTTCCCCAATCCCATAACCAAGTCTGCCACAATATTGACAAGTGAAATTTTTATTTCTATTAAGTTACTCCTTTGATTGCATTGATTGTTGTTGTTGTCATTGCCCTAATCCCTTGGGACACAAACTAAATCTCTCCTGGAACTTTTGAAGATTTATATCATCTAATATTGAGTCGTGATTTTGTTCTTTTGTTTGCCCAAATCTCTCTTGTAATTTTTGGAACTTTATATCCTCTAATCTTGAGGTCAAAGGAAAAAAGTTTACATCATAAACTTGCGAGGAAAACTGTTTACAATAAAGTCTCACTCGTCAATTTTTCCAGTAATAGAGCACACAATTGATTTTCATGTCCTTGAACTTAATCAAGTGACTAGTAATTGAATCACTGTCAAACAACTATGTATTCTGTGGATGATCCTAGAAAATATCAAACTAGATTTAATTGATGTTTCAAGTATCTTGGTGATTTTATCATTGGATACAACCATGATGATTTTGCCAAGTGCCACCTAGTCTCGTTCTTCATATCTAGCCAAATATTTCACCTTCATTTTTTTTTGTCTCTATCAAAGACCAAATTTGACCAATTGTTATCACAAGAATATTCTTTATTTTGACTATTATATTGCATATATGTTTTCTTTTAACTTATACCAACAAAATACTTCACAGAATTTTACACAATCTGAGAAAACATTTCCCTCAAAATAGACTCCATATGTAGACGTTATGGCTTTGTGAAAAAATAGACTAGTAAATCTAGGGGAAAGAACCATGTGGCTGTGATAATCCCTTTTCATTTGGAAGTTTGTCACTCCTAAACTTTATAGGGCCTTTTCAATAAAACTAATAAAAAAGTAACTTAGAAAGGATTGAAAACTTGACTTCCCACGTGCAACAACAAAGTAACTTAGGGAGGCTTCATTTTGTTCATGAATCTCGTATCTTCTTTCTTTGCTCATGTTACATTGTGATCTGTCCATGTGTTTGATGTTTGTTCTATCGAAGGTCCAAATAAGAATCGTTCAAAGCATGCAGTTTTAATGGTTTATGCATTACATATATTTTTCCCTATATGGTGGATATCTTATAAGCCAGAATCTCGGTTTTTTGGCACTTTCAATCCTATATAGACTTTGAAACAATCCCATTCACTTATTTGTTTTTTGCAAAATCAAATGATAGTAACCTTCATAGGTGTATCTGTCACAAGTAAATTGAAACAATAAAAACCTACTTCATGAAGAGAATATTTGTATGCCACTTTTACCTTGTGTTGTAACACACTAACAAATATTTTTCTCATTACTCATAATGATGAATGAAATTTATTCCCCTCTCTAAGTCTCCTTTTTACTCATAATTGTTAGATCAAAGACCAACTTGCCACTATAATCCTTGACAATTGTAACCAAAATATTTGTATTTTCCATCACTCCTCATCCCTCTCCTTATCATTGGGACTTTGTACAATAGGACATAAATCATCTTCTCATTAATAAGCATTGTGGAGTCACCCTTGTCATAGGGATTTTTCAAGAGAATGTTTAATGTTATGTATCTCCCCTTGATTACTCTAATTTACTCTTGAACATATCATATGAACAACAAGGAAATGATTTATAAGATGTACATTGAAATACCTATCAACTCTTTAAAGATAACAAAACCTATGAACTCATCTATATTGCAATACCCTTTCCATGTAATGATGTGACCAAGACATCCTACATAAATATCTTTCTCTCTTAGTTGTAACTCACATCCAACCATTTCATATGGTTTCACTTTCTCTCTTCCACACATTCCAAATGATACCTTCTCATCCTTCTACCCAATAAAAAAAAATGAAATTCTTTATAAGATGCTCATCATTGCAATACTTGTCAACTCTATAAAGATGAAAAAAACTATGAACGTACCTCTTGCAATACCTCTTCCTTATAATGTTAAGACCCAAAAAAACATAATACATAAATACCTTTCTCTCTCACTTTTACATCACATCAATCCATCTCATCTCATATGGTTGCACTATCCCTCTTCCAAACTCTCTAAATAAAACATTCTCATCCTTCTACCTAGATGCACTCTCACTATTCTATTCTCATTCTAAATCCCAAACCTCCCTAATGATTTTTAACTCAATATTGTTTTTTCTACCACACACCAATTAACAAAATACATATACGATCTATTATACCTAGTTCCATAATTGTTTGCCCTTGTCCTCTCGCTAGCTACAACAATGAGGTAGCCCCTTGTTCTTCTATGCCTTCTCTTTTCCTTATCTTTCCGTTAGTTGTCAAAATCAACATTTGCTAACATTAAAAGGTCCCATGCCTTAACACACTTTTATCAAGTTGAATGAAGTCGTGTTCCTATTGGGAGTTTTTTTGGGCTAGCTTAGAATTCCCATTATCAACTCTAGCCACTTCTTACCTGGTAGCACCTAATATTACCTAGTTCTCCCCTTGTCTTCTTCCTCTCCTAGTGTTCCATGCTCTCCTACATCCTCTTCCTATTTTCCTAGTCCTTCAAATTCTTGGGGAAAGTATTGTCTCTCCTCCTTAGCTCTTCTTCCTTACACCCCTTTTTCTCCATTTTTATTTGGTCATAATATCAATGGGTCCCTTCTAGGTCATCATCTCAAGAAATACCCTACTTAAGATAACCTCTACCTAGTTAGGATCAATTATCACTTCTTTGGTCACTTTACCAAGATGTCCCCCTTAATGGTCACATTCCATAGCTTGCAACTATGGAGCCCCTCCCAATGGTGACATCATATCTTCCTTTGATCCTTTCTCCTCCATTGGTATTTTTGACCTCTATGCTTGCATTGAACTTAGGTTGATGCATGTCACCTCCTACGCTTGCATAAAATACCCCATTGATGTATGCCACCTCTCATTCTTGCACTAAATCTAGGCTATCATGTTTTTTTCTTTTGCTTTTGATTACTCTATATTACTATTTTATGATGTCTATTATGCTCACACTCTCCAAATTACCGTATGTCACATGGGACTCATGCTATGTCTGTGACTAGTGTATGGTGCCTTAATGACTACACTAATCATAGAACAATGTATGTCATTTGTTACCCTCACTTTAACTCCAAGTTTCCACATGTCACATTTATTCTTGTGATAACCCTATATTAGAGTGGGTTTCCTCTCTCACTCATGTTCACTCTTAGTCAGTTTATGTCAGCTCACACCTTTTTCCAATGTCATGCCAGTGTCATCGACTTCTTTCTCTGGCCTTTGTTAGAAATATCCTAACACCACAACCTCCCATATTTACCTTTTCATATATCCTCCATCCTTTCCATAAGAGATGATGTTTCTAATCCTACCTCACTTGTAGTAAGATGCCAACCCCTGTGATGTAGGTATCTAGCTAAACATGTTCCTACACCATCCTACCTCATGTATATGTAAGTGAAAGTATCTCCTTGTCACTCTTAATATTATCAATTATTTTATAGTTGAGATGTTATTATTATTGTTAGACTCACTCATGGTTTACTTACATGTTCTAGTTATTGTTCCATTAATATAGTAATTAGAAATTGCTCATCTCTAATCTCCTAATTTAGCCATTGCATCATTTACATGATAGTTATGATTATTTATTTTTCTTTCATTATTTACATTTCATAGTTTAATTTCTATCATTCTTATGAAGTGATTAAATTCACTTGCTCCCCCATGCCAAAATTGCATGTTTAACATGAAATGTTTGTCTACCAATCTTTCTTTCTCATTTGTCTTCTACTTGCCTAAAATTACACCAATCCACATGGCACACCTTGTAGTTTTACCTTACACTAATTCTCAAGGCATAGGGGTCTTCACATGTACCGTGGGATATATAGGCCTAGTTGATGGAGGATTCCCTCACAAAAGCAATGTATCTCATGTACATTGCAAAGACCCTCATATTATCCCTATATAATTTCTTGCATTGTTGATTCTTTGCATCTTGCTATTATTCACATCTTATGGATAGAATTTCCTAGAAGGAAAGGTAAAATGTATAGAATCTCATATGTTCATAAATTATCTAGCATTAATTATTTGGTTACTAATTCCCTTCAATCCTCCCTAGCTCATTATAAATCCCTCTAGGATCGCCATCAAGGCTTTCTCTAGTTTCAAATTGGTGACTGACTTTGGTTGTATATGGAGAAACAATGTTTTAAGGGGTAGCATGATATAAAACTCAAGCCTACTTCCTATTGTCCCTATATTGTTCTTAAATATATTAATGACAATGGTTGTCATTAGTATTTCCCTTCCTTATTGGAAATCCATAATATCATTTATGTCAATCATCTCAAGCTATATGAGTCATCTATTGTGGAAGAGGAAGTTCAAATCTGCCACTCAACAGATACTATCCATACACTAGTGGAACTGCACACCTTCTACAATTGTCATCAATGAATTACTTCCTATGTTGTTGAATGCCAAGGTCACCATCCCACTTAGGACAAATCACTATCCTAAGTTTTTTTTAAAAAGAACTTCTTGCATCTTGTTGAGAAAGTAGAGACATTGTAATATGGTATTACCATATTACAATGTAATATGGTAATACCATATTACAATGTAATATGGTATTACCATATTATATTGTAATATGGTATACAATATTACATTGTAATATGCTATCCCATATTACATTGTAATATGGTATACCATATTACAATGTAATATGGTAATTCCATTTCTCGTGTATTTATTTATTTTTAACTTAAAGGACGCGTCACAATATCGATGATAGTCCATCGGAAGGCAAATTGTATTTTGAACAATCATGACAGAAGTTCGTCACACTTTGCCACGCTTTTGTGTCACACATACAACATTTGCATCGTAAGTTTTGTCTTGCCATAAATTTACGTTGCTAATTGCCACGCTTTTTCATCGCTATTGCCACGCTTTTGCATTGCAGCTTTCCACAATTTTTTTACAGTAGCATGGTTTTCCGTCCCTATTGCAATGAAGTTTCATCGTAATAGCGGCGATGTATAAGGGTAACCTATCTTGATGGTGGTGACACATGGAGGGATAATTTCGTCATTGTTTCCATGAACACCTGGTTCGTGGATATAGTGACGAAAAATAGTCTTGGATTTCATGGCAATTGCGATGGATAAGTGTGGCAATAGAAATGAAAAACCATGGAAAATTTGGTTATATGTAATAGTGAAATATTTCCATTTTTTCCTCCCTTATCAAGAAAAATTATTGTCTTCTTGTAATAGTCTAGGACAACATGGTTTTTTTTCCAACCAATCCATGCCAATTAGACATTCATATGAACCCAATGGTATGATTTTCACATATACCTTTGTGTTGATTCCATACATTTCTATTTGACAATCTTTAACCAACTAATTGATATTTCTCTTATCCCCTTTATCTAACTGAACTAACCAATATTTCTTATGATTACTCCTTTGCAAGTGAAATCTTTCAACATTATTAGATTTTATGTAACTATGGTTGTCTCTATAATCAATTACAATTTCTATGAGATAGTTATCAATGTTACCCTCCACTTCAATCATGGGGGATTGATACTTTTATTTCTTTTTTTCCAAGGCTACATAATCCTTAGCATGCTTCCTCCCATATATTCAACTATTTCAGCCTCCTAAATGTCGTGGATAGTCCTCATTCTTTCACCTTTGTGAGGGAAGTCCTTATATAATTGTTTTCCCTCAAATCCCCATCATTATACATGATGTTTCCTTGGCCTTTTCCCAAATGAATTTTCTCTCTTTTGATCATGTTCAGTTGAATTTCCTTGTTTATTAGCTTGGGAGTTATTCTTGAAAAAGGGTGGCGTAATACCTTTCTTCCTTTGATCCCTTTTTCCTTTCATCTTGTCATTCCAAGATTTATGGAATATTAGCCTCCCTCTGCTTTGCTCATAAAGAAGATTTTCTATTCTTACAGTCTCCTCCAATGTCCTGCAGTTATCATATTATATCTTTTCACTATAGAAGGAAGGTAACCCACTTAGAAACCTTTGTATTTTGACCTTATCATCCTTTATGAATCCCACATACTTCAGCAACTCAAAGAACCTATTCTCATAATCATGCATCATCACACTTCCCAAATTGATTTCAAAGAATTCTTTCATGTTCCTTTCATTGTAATTCTCAGATGAATATTTCTCTTGTAAATATCCTTTAAAATTCTTCCATGAGACCTTCTTCTCATCAAGGTGTTTTTCATGCTTAAGTTGATCCCACCACATGGTTTCCTTTCCATGCAATTCGTAGGTTTTAACTATTGTTTCTACCCTGGAAGGATAATCATGTAGGTATAAACATTTATTCATTTCCAAGAGACAAGCCTCAGTATATTATCCCTTCATGTGCTCACCACTGAAATTTGGTGGCTTTATTTTCCTAAGTTCATGTTGCAAGATGTCTACCTTGGGTCTTCCCATCTACCTCCTAACAAGAGACACACTTGGGTTGATACTTGGCCATGAAATTGCATGAGATCTCATAGTGGATTTCCTTGGGTAATTATGGAACCTAATAATACTCCTTGATTTCCTATCATTCCCATGCTCGTCCTTTTTTCTATGGGATTTGGATGCTACTAGTTGTTTAGTGCTAGCTTCTTGCTTTGTGGAAAAGTATTTATTGTATTGTCTCTACAACATGTTCAAGCTTTGTAGTATCTCTTCCTAATATTGTATAATATTCTAATTATTTCCCCTATAACTCTACAAGATTCTCATAGTTACAGTATCCTTCCTGTCTCTTCTTCCATTAGACTTTGTCTCATCATTTTCCTAACAAATCTTCTTTTATTCTTTCCTGCATAAATTTTCTTCATGTCCTAGGAAAGATTTACATTCTTCCTGATCCTTGTCATATTCTCTTCCATTTACTTCAAAAAATATCGACCAATGATATCTTTGTCTACTGGGTTATCCCAACTCACTGGTGTGTTACACTTCCTGCCATACAATGCTTCAAAAGGGATCATTTTTAATGAGGCTTGATACCCATTATTTTAAGTAAACTCTACTAAGTGGATGTTGTCTTCCCACTTTGATGGTTGGTTCATCACATAAATTATGAGCATGTTCTCAATGATTCTGTTAGTCCTCTATTTTCTCATCTAACTCTAGGTGATATGTTGTGATGAGATTTGAATTTTTCCCAAATCCTTTGAACAACCATTTCCAAAAATTTGATGTAAATTGTTTACCTTTATCTAAAAGAATTCCCTTAGGCACCCTGTGTATCCTAGAAACTTCCTTCATGTAAATCTTTCCAATGTTTTTCTCCTTGTGTGTGGTATTCCTAGGAATAAAATCTACATCCTTTGTTAATTTTTCCACTAGCAGCATGATGGAATCATCATGCTTCACTGGTCTTGACAACTTTTTAATAAAATCAATTGTACCCACTTCCTATTTCCACTCAGGAATGGGAAATGGTTGTAGTAACCCCACTGAATTTATATTCTTTTTTTTCACCTTTTGACATTATAGACACCTGGATATGTAATTAACCATTTCTCTCTTCATTCCTGACCAAAAGTATTGGCTTATTACAGTTGCAATTGTTTTATGACATCCTAGATGCTTGTTGATGTCTAGATTGGTTAAGATCCAAACAAAAACCTTACAACGATAAACGACCCCCTATTCTTTTATATAGGTGGAACTCCTCTTTAGATTAAATGTTGAAATATTATTTATATCATTCTACAATAAATGTAAGGTATATACACATCCTTTTGGAGGAGGATATGGGTGTTCAAATTAGGTTTTCCTAGGGTTCTTTCTGAAAGTTGAAGGACAGGTTCTAACAAAACCATTCTCTAATACTGATGATATTTATATTACACATGAGATTTGATGTATTCAATAGATCCACTAGGATAGGGGGCACAAAATCCCTCCTCCTTCAATGTGGCAATGATGCAGGTAGGAGGTGAGAACATAACTCAGTCACCATTCAATCTCCCACCCCACCTCAAAGCATCGACCTCCTTCGAATGAAATAATAATGGTGAAAGAATGGACATCAACCACATGTCTTCCCATCCAAAAGAGGCTTGAATATGGGAACTTGGTAAATTCCTGTTGTAGGAGCCAATGGACTCATGATACATAGTTAGCACAGTATGAATCGAAGAACAAAAACAATATATGCACAATCATGTTCTGATCTAAAAATTTATGGGGTTATGGTCGTCTAAGAGAGAACTAGAAAAATGGATTCAACACTAGTGGAATCCCAAGGGTCACCTAGAACTCAAAATGGGATCAAAGGGATTCTTCACAACAATTTTCTACAACCTGGAAGATCACGATCATGTTTTTGTCGGAGGATAATATTTCTACAGCTCCACCAGACTATTCTTAAGGTACTAGATGAAAATATTCATCCCAGAGAAGGAATATTTCTTCCATGCATCGATCTAGATATGATTATAGTCACTCCCTCAAGAGTTATGCCTGGGAGAAATCCTAGCAGGGATTGGTAACACGCTGGTAATCTATGTAAAAACCTCGAAAGCCACTAAACAGAGAAGGTACACTTCCCATGCCTGAATGTTTTTATATCTCAACATATTCAAACCAATTACATGATCAATAGGCTTAGAATACCAAGACAAAGAGTGGAGTAAAACAATAGACTCTGAGCACATCCCTTTCAGATTCTGGTAATTCCATGAGCATGGAAACCTATTCAAGGATTGTCCCATTAATAATCTAGTCAAGCCAATGCAGGGAGAAGATGATAAGACAAAGGATGTATTTGTAACAACACTAGAAAGACACGAGAAAGGCCCAAGGAAACATGCACTAAATCAAGAGACAACCCCAAGAACCAACAATTCCTTTGATATTCTGAATCAATTGCGAAAGGAGCTTTAGGAAATTAGGCACCACAAGGAAAACCAAAGGCAGGGGAAAGAAAAGGCATCTCCAAGGGACCAGTCATGGAGCATATCCTTCCTAGCTTAGGAATAATACCTGGAGGAGTGGATCCAATCATTGAGGAAGAGATATATATGGAAATCAAATTGTATGAGAGATACCTGGTAGGGGTAGATATGGTCTGGTTGGAAAAATACTACCAGCATAAGGAACTGTATACAATACCCCCTAATCAACTATGAAAATTACAAAAGGTGTCTCTAAACTCTATAATAGGAGCCACATATCTAGCAGGAAAGGGTCTTGGAATCCAACAATATTCCCATATAGACACCTACAACAAGCCCAAATAGGAGAAAATATGCATTTGTAATACCACTCAACAACTCATACAAGAGGTTAGCCATTTTATGGTTAATTATGGTCAGATCGAATTTATTTTTGATAGCTTTCCACCCCACCCAACCCCATATTCCTCATGAATATAATATCATGGAACATTAGAGTTTTAAATGGAAGAATCAAGCAGAGGCTTCTTTGATCTCACATCATATATGAGAATTCAAACATACTCCTTCTCCAGGAAACCAAATGTGCAGGCCTAGAGGCCAATCAAATCATTTCCCAATGTTGGAGGTGAGATCATTCCATATCCATTGATTCAAGGGGATCCTCAGGTGGACTAGCCATTTTGTGGAACCAAACAATAGTTCTCCTCGATGGATTATTCACTAAAAATTGGACCATCTTTGCATTAAACATATAAATAGGATCAGATAAAGAGGGAATCATAACCAATGTCTATGAACCTCAACTTCTTATGGAAAATAAATTCTTTCTCAAGATTTTGAAGGGCTTAAGTCATCTAATCATAGGGCGTCGCTAGATTTTGGGGCGATACTTCAACATGATTAACTTTCTTGAAGAAAAAAGAGGAGGACTCTACAGGCTAGAATGAGAGTCTAAGTACTTCAAAGAAACCATTCAAGAATTGGGATTGTGTTAATTACCTGAATAGATATGAAAATATACTTCAAAAACAACCTTTAACCTCAACAAGAATAAACTAAACCATTCAACAAAATATTGAACATAAGAAATAGATAAACCATTGAGGTAGGGTAACACCATATATTAATCCTTATGGAAGGATAAAACTCCTCAAGAAATCATTGCATGTACATTAAAAATATTCTTCACTATGCTTCAATACATTGCTTACACTTCTTTATGTATCACTCTCTATATCCTGGGAACATTCTAGAAAGTCTTCTTACATTTATTAAATCTAACTACCATAGTGGGACGTATTTAATACTATAGTGGACCTAGTCCAACTCACATTTAATGGCCTCTACTATTATCACTATGGGCCCTACCCACCCCCCCCCTGCCCCCACTACCTCTTCAGGTACCTAATCCACTACCTCTTTAACTACCTAACATTCTATCCCCCTTATGAACGTGTTGTACTCAGCACTTGTTATGAGGGTGTACAACCATATACCAGGGTCCCATGGATAAGTGTGGACCATAGTGATGAAGTAGACTAGATAACTAGTGTCCCATGTAGAAATGAAAACGATCATGTTGAAGTAGTCCAACCACCATTGAAAACTGGGGTCCGATGTCCAAGTGTTCATGTGAAATCCACATGGAAGATATTTGAACTCAAGAACCAACTAAAAATGATGCTCCAAATATCTACATGATCATGGGGATCCAAATATGTTGATCCCTCCATATCTAAAAAATTATTTGGATAACACACTAATACTAGAGAATAGTGAAAAATAGTATTCATAGAAGGATTAGGACTACTCTCCATAATGTGCTCTACATAAGGTGGAGTAGAGTCCTCAAATAAAATATGAAAGTAGTTATCATCCTAGAGTTTACAATTGTCCATATACCAATCCTCACAATATTCCTCGTAATCATACCAAGCATATATTTCTTGGCTATATGCTCCTATGATGTCAATGTACATGAGTTTCCTAATATATCTCTCCTGTGATGCAAGTTTGATCTCTTCAATAGCTTCCATATCACATTGAAATTTTGTGTTGGAGGCTTCCATTTTGAATCATAGGTCCATGAGGGATTGAAAGTGAATATCCATGGAAAAATCAACATAGAATATACCAAAATAAATCTCTTAGAATTATTTATCCATTGACACTAATTTGATAACAATATGAGCACCCTGTGAAAAGTTATGAACTCTGTAGTCCTGTCACCATCACGAGAATCCCCCCAAAATGGATGATTTTAAATCAACAATATATTGACTTATGGAGCTCCGATTTGGATGATTTGTTTTTTTAAATTGGGTGGAACTGTGAGAGGAACTCAAATATATAATTTGTTTGTGCAAATTCAACCCCAACTGTTACAAAAATAATAAAAATCGCACGAACATCCATGGAAAAAACCTTGAAAATCACATATTTTAAAATGTCGGTAACTCCACTTCCTGAACTCTGTTTTGGACAAATTGTTTTTTTAATTTGTTTTTTTTATGAGATGAACTCATATGCACAACCATTTTCTGCAAATTTTGAACCAAAATATATAGAAATTGTCCGCAATGTCACAACCCTCTTTTTTCTTCTCTAAAAAAATAAATCTGCAAAAAAATAGAAGGTCAGGAGCGCAACACATCACATGTCGACTAAACCATTTTCTATTCTCAAAACCACTGATGATAGAAGGATTGTCAATGGAGTCATGCATCCTATCATCTTCTGGATCAGATCATTGGCCAATCTAGCTTTGGTTGGACATTACTGACATCCCCCAAAAGTGACCTTTTTTCTTTGAGACATTTTGGCTCACACACCCTGATTTTCAAGAGAATCACCAAAAATGGTGGAAATATGTGACCATATCACATGGATCACTGATGTATCGCTTCCAAAAAAAACTTAAAAACTTCAAGAAACATTTCAAATTATGGAACGTAAACACTTTCAGGAACATTTTCCAAGCCCAAAGGATTCTAGAACAACGAATGAACAACATTCAACAAGAAATCATCAACTAAGGCTACATAGGAGAACTCTAGGAAGGGGAAGAAAGGGTCAAACAAAATATGGAAGAAATATATGCCCATGAGGAATTTTTATGGTGTCAAAAATCCAAAGTCCAATGGTTGAAGGAAGGGGAGAAGAACACCAAATTCCTCCACCGATCAATGATCCAATGCAGACACATAAAAACAATTCTGAATATGGAAGATGCTAACGTATTCACCTTAACATTCCATTCATACATATAACATAAAATGATAAGATAATATGAAAACCTCCTCCAATAGCCCCATCTTGATTTCTCTGAAGCAATTGGGAAAATAACTCAACATATCCTCTCTCTAATCTCTAAGGAATATAATGCAACCCTTCACAGTAGAGGAATTGGACTCATCAATCAAATAAATGTCGATTGTAAAAGCTCCAAGGTCGAACAAATTTACCACAAATCTATTTCACTATTGTTGGCCCTTGGTTAGGGAGGAAGTGTGGAAGATTATGGAAGACTCCAAAAGACCAGGACAAGTCCTATAAACTTTCAACACCACCTTTGTCACACTCATTCCAGGGATGATTTTAGGGGCTAAATTTTGCTCATGGGCTAATTTTCCCTGTTTTTTCCCAAAACAAGATTCGTTATTCTAAAAATGATTCGCCCAAATTTTATAGGATAAAATTATTTTACCTTAAAATTCGCTAAAATTTTATACAAACTATATAAAATCCTTAGAAATTTGAATATTTTAAAGAACATATTGCCAAACATTTATAGTTGCCATATGAAGAATTAGTAAGATTCGCCAAGGTTTCTACATTTTAAAATAGATTTCCATCCTTCAAATCATCCCTGACTCATTCCAAAGGAGGAAAGGGTCACTCACCCCAAGTAGTTCCATCTGATAGCTCTTTGCAATGTCATCTATAAAATCCTTACCATGGTAATTTCCCTCCAAATTAAACCAATTCTCCCTCATATTTTTTCTCCTGAGCAATCTGTTTATGTATAAGGATGAAAAATCATGGAGAACATCTTTCTGTCCCATGAACTAGTTCACTCTATAAAAAACATTGGCACCCCCGAATGCTTCTAAAACTATATCTATCCAAGGATTTCATTATGCTTAGATCACACTACATGAGATCCCTCTTACTATATTTTGGATTCAATTTGACCTGGGTTAGCTAGATCCTCAATCTAACCTCCTCGACCTTATTTTCCATTCTAATCAATGGAATCCCACTAGACATTTTTTACCCTCAAGAGGCATATGCCAAGGGGACCCACTCTCTCCCTTCCTCTTTATCATTATGGTGGAAGGGATAAGTCACTACAATGAAGCGACCATCACGAAGGGCTCCCTCTAGGGTCTTCCTCTTCATGGATTGAACTCGTCAATCTCCCATAGTAAATTCATATATGACTCCATGATGAGAGGATCTCCCACCACCCCGGAGGCATGGAAAATTCATGAGATTATCAATGACTTCATTCCAGCTTCAGGCACTTCCATTAATGAGGATAAATCTCAAATCTTCTTTTTTAACACCCCCCAAGATATAAAATATTTCATTATTTGCATCCTAGGCTTCAATAGAGGCTCCCTTCCACCCAATTACCTCAGGGTACCCCTCATAGACAATGCTCTTCGAAATAGCTCTTGGGAAGGGGTTCTTATGTATCTGGATAAAAGAATCAACTCTTTGACCTTTAAAAACATTAATCTAGCTATCCATCTTGTCCTCCTCAAATATGGTCTACAAGCCATACCCATTTACATCATCCCATCTCTGGCTTCCCCTGACTTTGTTCTCAATGTTATTAAGAGTCTCCAAAAAAACTTCCTCTGGTAGAGCACAAAATTGGGAAGTAAATGGGCCTTCGTCAACTAGAAGGAGCTATGAAAACCCAAACAAGCTATAGGATTGGTATTAAGAGATCCCTGAACTCTCAATTAGGTTCTGGGTGCCAAAATATGGTGGAGGTGGATTAAGAATCCAACACAAATATGGGCTAGACTCTGGTGACATAAGTATTCCACTTTAGTCTATTGATCAGAAGAGGACTTACTCTGTAATTCCTCTCAGTAAAAATATCCAACATTGAAGTCTATTGCTCATAAGAGGACTTACTCTGTAATTCCTCTCCGCAAAAATATCACCCCACTCTCCTGGAATGCATAACCTTGGTGCAATTGATTGATTCATCCTTGGATGGGATGTCACCAAGTGCATATCCCCCATGTCTTATCAGTCTACATGTCGATCGATCACCAATTGGTGCATCACTTCACACACTCATCTTGTGGACGATCTCATCTAGTTGCCATCAGTTCAAGGAATTCAAATCCCATAAATTTCAACTTTCTCTCATCGCAGAGGAATGTTTATGGTTAGTACAAGGATGGTTGGCAGTACTAACTCCTGGTATGAGCCTTTCAACATGACATTAACATCCATGAATTTTCTTCCACGAGGGGAATTAAGGCCACTTAACATTAGGGGAATTTTCATTTTGCATGGCTCGTCCTCAGGATGCATCACAGGGGAAAGGCATATTTTTGGTTTAGTTCCATTCATATCGGGAAACTATCCATCTCCAATCTCTTCATGTCGAGGCAACATGGGCACTCTAAGAGTGTCAAAGGTGATTACATACCAATGGGTATGCCACACACATCAGTCCCAGGTGGTGGAATTTTGCAAGCCAATAAGAAACGGTCCAAATCGCCTTCACATGTGATACAGGAGAATCACCAGTGAATCATGAGTTGAGGACAACTAGGCGCACTAGCGCACATTTTGAATAAGTTTAAATTTTGAAGAATGTGTACCACACAAATATTTTGAAAAGAGATTGTAATTAAAGAGCATCTTAAACGTTGTAGAGATGGATGGTTCATGAATACATCGGAAAATGTATTTTCTTTTAATATAACAGAGTGCACTACAGATTCAATGTGTTCGATCTGATATGTCTATCACAAATATTTATTGTAATAAATATTAGTAGTCGATAGATTTTAATTCAATAGGATAAATTTGGAGTGATTGGAGGGAATAAATCGAAGATCCCTCTTGTATAAAAGTTGAGTTGTTGATGGGTCGTTGAACGCTGAGTTGTTGATGGGTTGTTGAATCTATTGTATAGGTTGATGTAGAAGTTATTGAAGAAACATATGAACATATGTATATTTCAGTTGAATCAATATAATAAAGGAGCATTGTCCCAAATGTATGGTGTTGATGCATCTATCTGAATGAGTGAATGACAGACTTTCTATTTATTTTCAATTATCTGTTATTTCTTGTTCTTGAATTTTTGCATGCATTTACATGGATAGATGTATGAATCTGTGATATTTTAAATAAGTTTCAAATGTTTCTCTTCTACGAGTGAATGCAATTGTTCATAGTGTCCACAAGGAGTGTGTTGACAGAGTCTGTTTTGACTCATAAGATTAGAAGAGATAACGTGGACCTTATGCATGAAAAGAGTACATAGCATCTGCAAAGTGTGTGTTTATCGAGTATTCTGACTCAAAATATCAGGAGGATTAGAAGATGTTTCCCACATAGTGGTTGGATTTTAGAGGAGAACTTGTTGCAAGGCGTGTACAAACTGAATTTTGACTAAGTGTCAAAAGGAATATTCTAAGGAGACAAGAGTCTAAGAGAAAACAAGCTCAGGAGGGAGAATGGAGAGAAATCGTCTAAGGAAGGAGTCCTTTGAGATTTATCCAATTTCATTAAAGAGAGATCCATCGAGTAGGGATCATAATCATTACAGACCATCAAATCTAGAAGTATTTGCACGAAGGACAGTCGTGAGGTATTTCAAAGGTCGGATTTTGGGACAGTTCGAAACATAGAAAGGTGAGATCGTCAAATTCATGAACTTATGATGTGAATATTAACTGTTTAATGTGAGGAGACATGTGGCAACGGATTAGGGAATCCAGGTGTTAGATATTTGAAGGAAGTAAGGGTGGAGGAAGCAAATTTTCATGAAGTTGCAAAAACCAAATCTTAAGCTTGTTAGATAAACAAGACCATGGAGCAATAAAATAAAACAAATGTGGAAACAAAACACAGAAGATACACAATACAATAGAGACATAGATATACGTGGTTCACCCAGTGTGGGCTACATCCACCAGAGAATTTGGTAGGTCCTTCCTCTATTATTATCCAGTAAATGAAGGGATACAACCTACAGTAAAACCACTGTAACTTACTCTTCATTCTCTCATAGTCTCCTATCTCAAAATACAATACTCACTCACACACTTAGCCGCAATACACTTCCCACATAAAAGAGGGTTTCCTTCTAGGGAAAAGAAAACCCTAACGTGATTTCTACCGTTAGATCTTCTAGCTTATAATGAACGGTCCAAATTTACAATGAAATTACAATATACATTTACAAGGCAATTTTTCCTTCGGGGGATTTTCCCTTGAACCCCTGTCGAGGGCCTTCTTTCCCCTAGACCCCCCAGCTGGGGGGATATCCCCCTCGAACCCTACAAAGGGGGTAACCCCCCTCTGAACTCCACCACGTGGAAGAGTGTACACAATTCTAGGATGTAAAGTCTTCATGGGGTATAAACACGGCTAAAAGAAAGGACCTCTGAATCAGGAAGATAATCAGGCTGCACAACCAACAATATCCCACTTGGAGACTGATCTCAACAACTCCACCACTTATGTATATGCTGGAATCTGAACCTCCTAGCAAATTTCTCATCTTCATATTCATTCTTGAAGACCAACTGAAACTGAGAAGGAACTCAGTTTCTTCCTGGTTACTCCCTTTGTTAACATATTTGCAGTATTCTGGCTGGTGTGTATCTTTTCCAACTTCAAATGTCCATATTCCAAGGTGGATCGTATGAAGTGGTACCTCAACTGTATATTCTTAGTCTTCGAATGGAAGGTTGAGTTCTTTGCAAGATGAATGACACTCTCACTATCACAGTACAACCTGTTATTCTCCTGCTTCTTTCCTAATTCCTCCATAAACCTCTATAACCAAATCATCTCTTTACTAGCCTCTCTAGAATCAACATACTTTGCCTATGTTGTTGAAAGTGAAAAAACCTTTTACAGTTTCAAAATCCAACTTGTTGTTGTTATAGTAAAAACATACCCTGTGGTGCTCCTCCTGCTGTCTTTATCACTTGCCATATCTATATCAACATATCCCTATAGAAAAGTTTCTAAACCTCCAAAACATTATGAATGAGTAGAAGTAACTCTCAAATACCTGAGAATCCACTTTACCACCTCCCAATGTTCTTTACTTGGATTGTTCATATACTTGCTCACAACGCCCACTACATGTGCAATGTTTGTTCTCGTGCAAACTATTGCAAACATCAAGTTGCCAACTGTTGATGAATAAGGGACCCTGGACATGTATTTTATCTCCTCCTATGTCTTGGGACACATTTCCTTAGTTAATTTGAAATGGTTGGCCAAAGGTGTACTAACTAGTTTTTCATTTTGCATTCTGAACCTCTCCAACACCTTCTCTATGTACTCACCCTGAGACAATGTCAATTTGTGATTTTTCGTGTCTGTTGTTATTCGCATACCAAGGATTTTCTTTGCAACACCCAAATCATTCATTTCAAATGAATTAGCTAATTTATTCTTGAGCACATTTATATCCTACATATTAGACCCTGCAACAAACATGTCATCTACATACAATAGCAAGATAATATAGGTTCCATTTTCTAGCCTTTTGAAGTAAACACAATGATCAAAATGACATATACTATAACCCTGTTCTATCATAAACCTGTCAAACTTCAAATAGCACTGCCTTAGAGGCCATACAATCTCTTATTCATCCTGCATACCAAATTCTCCTTCCCGTTGACCTCATACCCCTGTGTTTGTTGCATATAAATCTCTTCCTCCAAATCCCCATGAAGAAAAGTTGTTTTAACATATAATTGTTCAATATGAAAATCTTCTACTCCCAAAAGACTTAAAATAGTCCTAATTGAAGTCATTTTAACAACAAGAGAAAATATTTCATCAAAATCTATACCTTTCTTTTGTGAAAACCCCTTTACAACAATTCTAGCCTTGTACCACTTTATTCCTCCATCTTCTTCCTTCAACTTGTAAACCCATTTATTCTGCAATGTTCTTTTTCCTGTAGGCAACTAAACCAAGTCCCAATTATGGTTATTTACCAAGGAATCCATTTCCTCTTTCATGCCTTTATCCCACTTCTTTCTGGTGTCTACCTACATTGCCTCTTCATAACATTCTGGTTCACCAGAATCAATCAACAATAAATAATACAATGAAGGAGAGTATCATTCAGGGGGTATACTTAACCTGGTATATTTTCTAACAACACTTGTAGGTGTTTGAGGTACCTTCTGCTCCTGTTTTTGTATGCTTTCATTTTCTGGTTCCTTTGGAATTTATTTTTCAGTGATCTCATCAAGCACTGTGTATTCTTGTTTTTCTTTTTCCCGTTTCTTTCTCTGCAACCGATCTTTGTACATGACCTTCTCATTGAATATGGAATATCGAATCCTAATGATTTTTTTATTTTCATAATCCCATAAGAGATAACCAAAATCATTAACACTATATCCAATAAAGGTACACTTCTTGGATTTTTCCTCAAGCTTTGTTCTATTTTCTTTATCAATAAGGAAAAATGCTTCACAACCGAAAGTTTTCCAAAAAGAATAGTTTACCCTTTTTCCTGTCCATTCCTCCTCTGAAATTTTACCATCCAAAGAGATTGAAGATCCTCTATTTATTAAGTAAACAAAAGTATCTACAACATCTACCCATAACTGTAAGGGAAAACCAACATGCAATCTCATACTCCTTGCACGCTCCATGATTGTCATGTTCATCCTTTCTGACACACCATTTTCTTGTGGTGTTCTTGGAACTGTCTTCTCTCTACGAATCCCATGGTATGAACAGTAATC